>PVIH01005974.1:0-51753 GCA_004025045.1 Sigmodon hispidus | reverse complement strand
ATGGCATTTGGGAAGAGGGACTATCAATTAAGAAATGGCTCCATCAAACTGACCTATAGGTGAGTCTTTAGAGTATTTTCTTGATTGTTGATAGCTCGGGGGGGGGGGCGGGCTAGACCACTGTGGGAAGTACCAACCCTGGGTAAGTGGTCTTGAGCTGTGTAAGAAAGAAGGTTGAACAAGATATGAGGATGAAGCAAGTAAGCAACATTCATCTATGGCTTCCCGTGGGTGCCTGCGTTGAGTTCTTGCCTTGACTTCCATTGTAGATGAGCAGCTATATATAAGTGTAAGCTGAAAAAAAAAAAAAAACCATTCCACCAAAGTTACTTTTTCATTAGATATAGAATAAAACTTAGCAATAGAAACCCTAACTAAGATATAAATTGTTATCAGAGGATGGATTATTTTAGTAATATACCTTACCGCATGTTGAGATTATGGAAAGACTTTAGAACTCGTCTGGCCCAGGAAAGTCACTGAGAGCTCAGGGCTTAATGATCTGTTTGTAGGAAAGTGGAAGATATTTCTGGGAGTGGTTCAGATGATAGAAGCCTGGCTTGCATTGTTTCAGAGGAAATCAAAGACTCTATCAAGTGGATTCTATTATGTGACAGTTTGAATTAGGAGGCCTTAAAGTGTAACAGATCCTTTGCTGGAACATTTGGGTAGTCAGCTATGATTAAGAAGACATCAACAATTTTGAGGTGAAATATTCTGGGAACTGTTTTCTCCATCAGCATACAGAAACTGTGTTCATTAGGAGTTAAGGTTTTTTCCTTACACTGTCAGCCAGACAATAGTGCATAAAAGTCTTTCAAATTTTTAAGGCATAAAGTGGTCATAGAATATTTCTGGGAACAGGAAAAGCCAGGAGAGGCCATTGGTATAAACGTAGCTTGAGTTGTAATAGAAGCACCAGGTTCGAATGGGTTATGGAGAGAAGTTGAGGCTTGAAGGAATCAGAGTCCCTAAAGAGAGCTTAAGAGAGCCTATTGCTAAAATTGCAACAAAGTGCAGTCCAGTTGCAACAAAACTTCTCAGATTTTTGAGATGCCAGCATCATATCATGGAAGACAACCAAAGACAGAAGCAGCTATAGAGTGGAGGTTTCCTAAGTCTAAAAAACAAATAATCTGTGCTTCGGATGGCAGAATCATGGATTTGGCACAGCCAAGGTCCTTTGGTGCCCAGAGGATCTGAGGTAGTACTTTAATAATGATATGTTTGTTTGCCAAGTTGACAAGGGCTTTTGTCAACTTGACACAAGCTAGAGTCATCTGAGAAAAGGGAACCACAATTGTAAAATGCTCCATAAAACTCGACTAATGGCAAGCCTGCAGGAGCATTTTCTTGGTTAATGATTGTTGTAGGTGGGCCTAGACTACTGTGGGTTGTGATACTCTGGGCAAGTATACTGGATTATAGAATGAGTTTCTGGCCTGGCTTAGCCCCCAAGTCTGGACTTGCCTACAGCTGCTTTTCCCCCAAAAATGATTCAGAAGCTTATATTACTCCATGCTCATTGGCCTATGGCTTAGGAATCTTGTTAACTAGCTCTTGCATCTTAATTCGACCCATTTCCATTAATCTGTATTGCCACGTGGCCCATGACTTACCTGTGTTATTTTACAAGTTGATTCTTGGGAAGCAGGATGGTGTCTCTCTTGAGTCTGCTCTACTTCCCCATCTAGCTTCAATTTCCCTGCCTGCTTCTAAGATGCCTGCCAAAAGCCAAAAAGCCTGTTTATTAAAGAATGATATTCAAAGACTACAGAAAGACATCCTACTTAAGTTCCCCTTTTCTATCTAATCAAAAAGGCAGGTTTTAACTTTAATATAGAAAAATTACATATTAAACATCTATCAAGCAAGAATTACAATTATAATATCTAGTCTATTTGTGTCTAACAAAATAAAAATCATTTACTTGTGACTTTAAATTTTCATATCTAATATACCTTTAATCATATCTAATATGCATTTTATAAGAAAACAATGCTTATAACTATCTAATATTCAACTACATCAAAGACCACAGAAGGATATAATATTACCTGAGTAAACACAAAGTGCGAGCAACTTCCAAAGTCTAGAAGTGACAGAGATGACATCTGTCTGACTAGAGAATGACTCAAAGTTCCTTTGTGATATTAGGGTACCTATCATCAGCCTACAGGCCTAAATTCTCTGGCATATCTTTCAGGGAAGCAGGAAATTTGAAGGACTGCTCTGCCCATTCTGGAATAGTTCATAAGTCACTTCTTCTTGTGTACTGAAGAATGTCTGGCAGTTTTCTCTGTGAAGCAGGAACCTGAAGGACCATCTCAACTTGTTCTGCCAAAGTTCAGAGGTCACTTTCCTATGGAACCTATACATCATACTATCAGGCAGTCAATACAAGAAGAGTTTCTTGCTCAATGGCTAACCTTTGCCACAAAGAAAGGAAATTTCATGTGGAGTTTCTTCAATGTCCATCATTCTCTTGAGGTAAATTGGTGTTGCCAGGAGCAGATCTGTCTCGCTGTACAGAAAAGTTCAAGTTCTTAAAATGTTTTAAATTCCATAATCTCTTTGTCCTTGAAGTATTTGAATATTACTTATCTAATTGGAATATATCTTTATATACCTAGAACATCCTAACATGACTATAAGTTTGGTTATCATAAATGTCTATTAATCTGCATTTCTTAATTACATATTACAATTTTAAAGGAATTACATAAATATAATATGTTAAACAAGAGTAGAAATATATATGCAGTATAAGAAAATTGACCTTAAATTTATATCAACAAACCAAAATCCATACCAATGTAAAATATTTTGAGATTAATAGCTGATTTTTTGATTAAAAATAAATTCAATTATCTCTATTTTTCTATCAAACCTATATCATATTCCCCTTTTTTCTTAAAAAGAGATTGACAATGACTATTAATACAATGAGAATAAACATTTATAAACAATATTTTGGGAATTTGGGTGTAGCTTTCCATCACTACTTTCTGCTGATTAAAGGGTGCTGGCAATCTTTTGAGGGTCCTGAGCTTGGATTTTCTTAGTTAGCAGCAAAGAAGCTTATATGGACAGCTCTTCCCATCACAGATTTTTTTCAAGGGGTCTTGGTTGATGAAACCATAATAGCCTGGAAGCAATCCACATGTTTTCATCTTCTGTGGAAACAAAAGCAGAACCTCTTTTCCAAAGCAATATATCCTTAGACGTAAATTTCAAAGTCATGATACCCTTAAAATATATATGGTTGTATAACTTACTAGCCTTTGCAATCAAATATCTTTCTGCAGTTAGCTCATTAACATTTTAAAAATTAAAAGAAAACACAATAATAAACATACTCTAGATTCTCTATTTTCCACCTTCATGTGGCTTATGTTTTTATTACTCTATTTCTCTTTTTTTAAGGGAATTTCTCTACCATTTTTATTTTCTCTCCCTGCCTACATATTCTTTTTCATACACATTGTAACCCATTTAGAGATTTTCTCCATCTGAATTTGTTTTATTGCATTTCTTTAATCATTTTTCAACCAGAAAAGCTTTTTAAAATGTTCGACTGTAAAACACTGCACTGATTGCTGACTTCATTTCCAACATGGTGGATGCACCAGAGCCATTTTTATTTTCACAACTCTTAGAATAGTATTAAATATTGTGGAACTTTTGACCACTCCTACTCTGGAGAAATTGAGGTTCCACACTACCATCAAGTAGAGCACTGCTGCACAATGCTCACTCCACTTAAGCTTTGGAAGCAGGGTTTCTTAAAGAGACACACCATTTTTGCTGATAAAGCTGAGCTCAGAAACCTCTCTTAAAGAAGCCATGCTTCTACTTACTGCCAGCAAACAGAGCAGTCCCAGAAAGTGCTGCTACCAAGAAAACATCTTTGTCTCTGTTTTTTTTAAATAAATAAATAAATAAATAAATAAATAAATAAATAAATAAAAACAGAAACCTTAAATTCATCATACGCAACTTGTTGCTTATACCAAGTCTTCTGTGAGACTTTGGGAACTGACCTTGATACAGCTTAAGCGTGGCACCATGTTGTAGCTCAAGCCCACATGCCGCTCTGTACTACAACCCACTTCAGAGATATAACTTGGAAACCACTTTTGGCTCTGTTTCTGTGCTCTAGAACTCCTTCTTAAGGTTTCTCAGGCTCTATGTGGATATTCATGCCCCACACTGAAGTGCCATCTGTAGTAAGAGGTTACTGGCTTGTCTGTTTGGTGGTCCAGACCCTCAGACCTGCAGTCTCAGACTTACTAATCCCCAATAATCACATAAAGGCTTATATTGGTTCATGCTGATTGGCCTATGGATCAGGCTATTGCTAGCTAGTTGTTGCATCTTAATTCAACCCATTTCGATTAATCTGTTTTACCATGTGGCCTGTGGCTTACCTGTGTTACTTTACATGTTGATTCTTGGGCAGCTGGATGGTGTGTTTCCTGAGTCCATCCTCCTTCCCCTATCTACGCTCCGATTTCCCCACATAATTCTAAGAGGCCTGCCATAGGCCAAAACAGTCTCTTATTAAAGAATGATATTCAGAATATAGAAAGACATTTCACCTCACTGGGTTATATAAGAAAACAGACTGAACCAGGCATCAAAATGAATCTAGTAATCAGTGTTCCTCCGTGGCTTCTGATTTGGTTCATGTCTCAAAGTTTCTGCTTTGGGTTGTTTCCCTGACTTTCCTTAGTAATAAACTGAAATAAACCCTCTCCTCTCCAGGTTGTTTTTGGTAATGGTATTTTATTGTATCAATAGAACCACAAAATACTGGTATAAATATCCAAGGCATTTGAATTTTAGCAAGGAAAGCTTCATTATGGCTTAAATCTTGCATTATTTCAGTATATAATCAATCTGTCTTATTGATTATAGACCTGTGGGAAAACAGAATCTTGGAAATGTGCATGGAAGAGCAAAGTATTTACTTCATAGTGGGGGAATGAAAGACAGGAAAAAAATAAAACTGAGGTTCCAGTATGCCCCTATTGAATATCCATCCAGTGATGTGGCCTCCTAATGAATTCTACATTATAAAGACTCCACCACCTCCTCATAGCAACATAGAGTGAGGTCAAGCTCTTAACACATGGTTCTTTTGGGGAACACTTATTCAAAGCACACCATTGATTAAAATCATCATTATAATTAGTAAGACATCCTTCCTTCTGTTTAGGATAGCTTTCACATACTAGAGAGTTATTTTTATGTTTCTTTTTTATGTTTTATTTTTGTTGTTTTTTATGGGCAGAAGAACATATGTGTTGGCATATCGCCCCCCAAAAAGACATATCTCACTACAATTATATGAAATTAAGAGTTTGGAAATGGCATGTGGGTGCACAAAATTGAACCCAGGCTCCCTACAGAAGATGCTCTTAATCACTAACCTATCTTTCCAGGTTCAAATCTCATTATTTTTGACCAACCACAGAATTGTGTAGTTATACTTATAGTTGATTACCATAGAGCATAAAGAAGCACAGTTGTGCATTTGGTGTACAACCATTGATGTCAAAATATGCCTCACTGTACTGTATTTACCAGTTTTAAGACAGGGATTATGAGAAAATGTTGGTGAGATTTACTCTGAAAGACCATCCTATCGCAAAAAAATAGGTATGTGGCTATTGTAAATATACCTTTCTAATACCCCATCTAAGCTTAGGAAATTTTTCGTGGTAAAGATAGTTTGGAATCAATCAAAAGTTGGCATGGTTGCTTGCAGTCTAAAGCCCTTACCTACATGTTTCCTCAAACCTTGCCTTTTGTCTATCTTTTCGTTCTTCTTCTAAAGACACCACTTTACTCCTTCCCTTAGAAGCCCATCCACTTCTTGTCTGTACATATATTTAATTACATTGTCCTATTTGGGTATCTGGTTGTGCATTTCTTGAGAATGTGTGTATTGATATGTTTGTTATATTATCTTCCTGGAAATCTGTATAGGGACAGTGTATTTCAATAGAGCAAAATTATTAAGCTTTCAGAATAAAAAAATTTAAATTTCCTGAATTAGATCACTC
Source organism: Sigmodon hispidus (assembly GCA_004025045.1). NCBI lineage: Eukaryota > Metazoa > Chordata > Mammalia > Rodentia > Cricetidae > Sigmodon > Sigmodon hispidus. Next base: position 45,682 of record PVIH01005974.1, on the reverse strand, counting down.
ATGAATTCATTACATTGTACATCTGCATGAGTTAAAATTGCAAAAAGGACAGACTTTTGTTGAAATTAGCAGGCAATGGATTTTGGAGTATCATCATTTTTTTTCTAGGCATTTCTTAATCTTTTATTCTTTATATCATTTGTGTTGTCTGTGTATTTCAGCTGATGACATATACTTTGTTCAGTTTTTATAAGAAGCCACCATGTCATGTCCTAGCACCTCAGAAGTTCTGGATTACAGATTGATTATACCAAAGAATCTGTTCTACTTTGGAGTAAAAGGTGCAGACATCATAGAATCCTGTCAATCATTCATGGGTGCAGGCTAGTCCCTGGGCTTGAGTTGCTGGTAGAGACTAGAGGACTTATGAAGGCTGCTGACTAGGTAAATAACATTTGGGGTGGAGGACCTGTGGTTGACTCATCACTGTCTAAGAAAAGGAATCACAATGTACCAAGAGCCCTAAGAGGCTCTACTTTCAGGGGTTGCCTGTGCTATTGATGAAAGATCATGTGGGTCCAAGGCACATAGTGGCATCTCTGACTCAGAGTCCTCCTGTTTTCCTAATAACTTGCCTCTGCACTAGCTTATCTTCCTACTCACAGGCACAATCTGCTTCTCTTAGCACCATGTGTGAGCTGCCCAATCATGTGACAGATGATGGTGTCTGCTGAGAAGGTGCTATATTTTAATTAATACATCCCAGAAGCTCATTATTATTTTTGGCAGTCATACCTAACCAGTGACCTGTATTAGAAACATAAAGTTGTTCCATTTTGCTGCAATGAAACAATGTTTGTTCCAGTTTTCAATTCTAAAGTTATTTTTGTACCCAAAGGAAGGTCATGCCATTTTTTCCAATTAAACTTCAACTTGTCTGATTTTGCCTATCATTTCATTCTGAGAGCTCTGATTCAATTAACTAAAGAAATACTATCTTTTTGAGCTTAAAGAAAAAAATAACAGCGATGTCATGATAAAGTCTCCAAATATAATCAAAACCCTTATACTTACCCATAGAAACTTCTTTCCAGATGGACAACAGTTCCTTAATCATCTTAGTCATTTTTATAGTGACAAAGGTAACTCATACTGTTACATAGGTCTTGTGCTTTGGTTTACTCTTAAAATAACATAGAGGAGCATTTTATAGTAAATGCTGAGCCACCGCTATAGCATGCTGACAGCCCTTGTACATCCTGACAGTTTTAAAATGTTTAAGTGGAATGGGATTAGTATGATATAACATGTGGGTCTTTATGATCATCTTTCCTCATCTAGAAGCACAGGGTTCCTGAAAAGAAGCTAGCATGCAGTTTCTAAAGCCTCACAAACATAGTCACATCTGTTCTTCTCTTTCCTCCATTCATCACCCTCAGCAGTGGTTACTGAAAGCTTCTGGGTAATTTTATTCATAATGACCTCCATTGTGGTATGTAATTCATTTTGTTCGCCCAACATCATTCACTTAGAGGTATTTCTCTCTTTCTCTCTCTCTCTCTCTCTCTCTCTCTCTCTCTCTCTCCCCCTTTCCCTCCCGCCGTCTCTCTCTCTCACACACACACATATATACATTTTCCAGTTCACTCTTATGATTGGTTAGTTCATTGTTTTTGTGGGGAAATTTATAAAAAATCTTTTTTTCCAAGTACTTAACTCTGATCTGTTTATCCAAAGGCTGATTAACAAGGAAATACAACTAAATATCAACATAGGTACATCATATATCCACAGAGGATAGGCAAGGCCAGTGTTACATATCAAAGACATAATCTAGATCTCTGCCTATATGCCATTATTAGATTAAAGAAAGAAAAATGTGTGTGGGCACATTAGAAGGAGGGGCGGGACCATGAATGAGTGAAGCTTATTCTGTAAATTTCACGGAGGTCCTTCTTAATTTTTGAATCTCTTATAATTTGTTTCTTACCTGGTACAGAGAAGGAGATACTCCTGCAAATAAGGGCACTTCCCTCATGGAAGGATTGTCTCTATGTTTGTAGCTCCACCCACACCCACTGTTTTTTAAAGATAACTAAAATAAGCTTTTTGTCAAAGAGGTGCATTTTGTTAGGCATAGTCTGACATGTATCTATCATCTGGAGACTCATAGTTACATTCAGAATATAGGAAGACACAGCTTTCCCTTGTCACCAATCAGGCTGCTTCTAACAATAAAGAGCCTTCTTTTGCTATTTATAATGATACCTAGCAAAGGACAGCAGCATTATTAGGTCTAGAAGCTAGTACTAGAACGCTGGTTTGAAAGTAAGAACAGTAACAATAAGCAGAAACAGACAATGAGCTTTACTGTGAGACTAACAAGAAAGCTAGCAGGAACTAGAAAAGGGGGAGATAAGGGCTCAAATTTGCCTGTTAAGTTCACTGGGTGCAGGAGTTTATAGGAAGGAGGAGGGATGTGGTGGTTTGAATATGAATGATCATTATAGGCTCATATATTTGAATGTGAAGTCAACCTATGACTAACTGGATGGCCTTGTTGGAGGAGATATGTCACTGAGGGTGAGCTCTAAGCTTTCAAAAGCCCACGTCAGGATATCAGGGTTGGTTTGGGGGTCCCTATTGGCACAGACAAACTGTTTTTATCTGTTTTCCATTTCCATATACTTGTCCCACTATGACCTTTAATGGACCCTGTGCGATATTTTCTGTAGCTATTTGTGTCTCCATTCTTCAAGTCTGTCTTTGAGTTTATTCTCAGAAAATAAATTTAGAATAATAAAATATAAGTTTTCTAGGCCAGCACGGGCTACATAGTATGGCCCTATCTTAAAATGTGTTGTATGTATAAAGTTTTTATTTACTTAGAATTGCTACATATATGAAGATCTGGCCCTCAAAGGCTTCAGTTATAAATTGTTGGGCATAGATAGCACCTCTGTTTCTTCCCTATTGCCATGTCTACCATCATTAGGTCAACTAAAGAGATGCTTTAGTGTCAATTTATTTATTTAGGTGCAAAAATTTCAATATGTTCCTATCAAGTAATATTTTTTCTCTGGAGACTTTAGATACCACCTTTATCAAATTAAGAAAACTTCATCAGTATTGTTTCTACAAATCCTTGACAAGAATTATAGTTTCTCTATTGCCATGTAAATTAATAATGGGACATATATTATAATTAGAATTTTGATTTTCAAATATAAATTTAAATTAAGCTTATGATATTGTTGCTTTAAATCTACTTTGAAGCCATGTTACAGAAATCACTTATGTGGAAGTTGCATGATGCTGACTTACTCCTGCAGGGTCAGTACTAGTTAATGTGGGGTCAGTACGAGTTAATAGCCAGTCCCCCTAACAGACTAATTTCTGTTAGCATGATAATGAAGTTCCTCTTTTTTATCCCCAAAATAAATAACTAAAGTAAACCAAAGAAAACTTTTATTAGTCAATGAATTTTTATTCTTTTTTCTGTGCCTGTTTTATAAGGAAATTATGTTTGAAGTGACTGGTTCATTTTAATTCCTTATGAAATTTTCTCTCTCTATGAAATCTTCTCCTTTGCCCTGTTCAGTGGACCGTAGAGGACAAAACTGTATTTTATAGAATGAAACAGTGTCTGATTAATCAGGGAGATTGTTAAAACTTACTGTTCTAACTCTGCTGTCTGGTGCATCTAACTTGGTTATAATATATGATGCTTTCTACATTACTACATATTTAGTTTGTTACTACTGATAAAACAAGCAAACAAACAAAAACATTTCCTATCGTTGACCTAGATTTGTGTGTTTTCAATGTTGTTGTGTCTGCCTTTTCATACTTATATCAAGTTTATACCACATAACAAACTGAGAAATAAGACTGTCTATTCTATCTTCTACATAAACCTGGGGAAGCCTGAGAGTAGATCTACATAAAGTGTCATGACGATTTACCAATGAAAACAGCTGGAGTATCATTTATTCAATAATTTAATAGAATATTTTTCAGATTTTGGGGCTGGAGAGATGGCTCAGAGGTTAAGAGCACTGACTGTTCTTCCAGAGGTCCTGAGTTCTATTCCCAGCACCCACATGGTGGCTCACAACCATCTATGATGACATCTGGTACCCTCTTCTGTAAACTGTATGCATAATAAATAAATAAATATTTTTTAAAAAGAATGTCTTTCAGATTTTGATAAATACTGTTAATCTATTTTTATTTTTCTCCTTTCAAAATTCACAAATAAGGCATATGATGTTATTCATATTATAATTTTATTGTATTTTAATGTCCAAAGAACCACATAATATTCAGAGTTAAAAAAAGATGCATTTTGCAGAATATCTTCCTTTTTAATGGTTTATGTTGTCGTAGTTTCATTGACTCTTAACTATCTTGCCAATATTGGATTCATAATTATTGAAATTGGAAGGATACAAAGTCTACTTAAAAAGTTAATTGATTGTTTTTTTATATACATCCTCAACAGCAATGCTTTGAAAAAGATCATGGGCACACTCCTATTAACAATATTTTTTTTTAGAATAAGCTCAAATAAAGAGATTAAAGACCTCTACAATGACAACTTGAAATCTCTGAAATAAGACATTCCCTGTTTATAAATCAGTAGAATTGTAAAATGATCACCATATCAAAATCAGTTTCAACACAAGCACAGTCAAAACACGTATAATGTTCTTCATACAAATAGAAAAGAAAGCCTAAAATTCTTATGGGATCTGTCAAGTTCCTGGTTATCTAATATAGGAATAAACCCTGCTATGTGACAGAAAAACTTATGCACTAAAATCTTTGAGACATTCCTGAATGAGTCTAAAGACACAACTACATTAATTAAGTACCCTGTCTGCATTGATTAGAAGACTTTACATTATCAAAGTTTCTTAGTGTGACTTACAGGAATCAATTTATTTCCTGCAGTCCCTAACAAAATCCCAACAGCATGTTTTACAGAAAAGCAATGGTGAAATTCCTAAGGAATCACAGGAACGCTAAAAAACCAAACAAGCTTCAAAACACTTAATTTTGTTCCCACATTTAGTGACATCAAAACAGGTTATAAATCTGTAGATAAAAACCGTGATAATGGTAAACTGTGGTTCTAAGAAGATTTGATATCTACATGTCAATAAGTACAATTATGTCTTAAAGAATTTTATAGAATTATTAGTCATAATTTTATGAATCAATGTGATAAGATTCATAAAATAGAAGGAAAAGCTTTTATGATCTTGGTTTCATAATAAATTCTTGTATTGGACACCAAAATCATGGAAATTTAGTATAAAGTTAGACCAATGAGACAGCAAGAAACAAAAATATAAAGTACTGATGTAGATGTAGAGACTTCAGAAGGCTTGTTCAATGTTGGTGGTGATAGAAAACTGCACAGCCACCATGGAAAAGAGTGTGACTATTCTCCCAATTAAACATGAACTATGATTGTACTGGCTAGATTTATGCCAACTTGACACAAACTATAGTCATCTTGGCAGAGAGAATCTAGACTGACCAAATGCCTTGCTAAGATCAGGCTGGGGAAGAGCCAGTACAGCATTGTCTTAATTAGTGATTGAAGAGGGAGGAGCCAGCCAGTTGTAGGTGGGCCACTCCTGGGCTGGAGTTATTGCCTGCATTCTATAAGAAAGTAGACTGAGCAGGCCACGTGGAGCAAGCAGGTAAGCAGCACTCCTTCATGCCCTCTGCATTAGCTCATGTATCCAGGTTGCTGCCCTATCTTAGTTTCTGTCCTGACTTCCTTTCATGATGAACAGTGATATGGAAGTATAAGCAAAGTAAATCCATTCTTCCCTAACTTGCCTTTTGTTCATGGTGTTTCAGTGAAGCAATGAAAACCCTAGCTAAAAAAATGATTGCGTTCCTATCAGAAACAAAGCTTGACGTATGCATACTTGTCAGTGCGCAGCCTTCTTTCTGCACTCATATAATCCAGGATCCCAAAAGCCAGGGAATGGTGACATCCACAATGGACAAGTCTTCCTGCCCCAGTTACTACAATTAAAGTAATTTCTAATAAGCATTCTTACAGGACCTCTCTCAGGGAATTTTAGATTTCATAATATAACTATTAAAGTTGGCAATTTACCATGATTTAATTCTTCCCATTATTTTCTTTCTAATGCATCAAATATATAGGTAAATATCACATCTTCCATGAAAGCATCTCTGCTCCTAGGAAAAATTTTCTACATCCTCAGTGCTAATTGATATTTAATGCATTGCAAGTTTGTTGTAGATATTTATGTCTGCTTTCCCTCCCAGAGGGTAAATAAACTGAAGAATGCTTCTTGGCTATAAGCTTTTGTAAGCCACTAAAGACTTTCTTTATTCCATACTTTATTTCCTGCAACAAATCTGAGAAGTTTTAATATTAAGTTTATTTTACAGGTGTAGAACCCAAGATCTTTATGGTCTTAATAATTTTTCAAGATTGAATATTCAAGGAAGCTGGCATTCTAACTTAAGTATCTCTTGGGCCTGATTGTAGTAAACTTGGCTGTTCTATATTTCTAACTGTCTTGAGAATTGTACATTGTGTTGTAAATTCATCTCCCTAAGTTCAGTTCAGTATGATTGTTCACCAAGAGAAAGTCCGAAGTGTTCTTTAAATTCTAGACTCTTAAAAGATCAAATATATTCCATTGTATAATAAAATGCAAATGTTTACCATGATTTTGTCTCATGTGTCTTAAGATTGAACATTCTAATTTATCCTACTTTACATACTAGATTAGAGTCAGATGGTAGCAAGAGGTTGAGGTGTGTCAGTGCCCAGTATAATACTATATGTTTTAAAAATCTAGAGGAAAGGATTTTGAGAATTTTGCAGTCAAGGGATGAGAAATGTCTGCAGACTTAGATGTGCTTGGCCCAGTTGTCCATAAAACCAAGTATGTATGTTTCAAAACATTGTATGTTATCACATATACATATATACCATGCTTTTATGTATCAGTTGAAAATAAATTTAAATTAAAATTTTCTAAACAGTAAACAATTTAAAATAGAATTATGGTGGCTTTGTCTGCCCTACATCTGTACATATACCCAAAGAGGTATAAAGCCAGACCTCAAAGAGACGCCAGTCTCTCCCTCCTCCCCCCTCCCTACTTTCTCTCTTGTCCTCTCTCTCACACACAATAACATTATTCATGATACTAAAATTCAGAAGCAGTTCATCAATTTATCAGTTGACACAAGGTTAACTATCCTGTGACGATGTATACAGTAGAATATTAGCCTTAAAAAAAACAAGAAAATTCTATAACTATACCTCAAGGCTATTCTGGTTATAAGATAAATGAGTCAGAAAATGGCAAATAATGTAAGATTTTGATTGCACAAGTCCTGTAAAGTCTGTAAATACACAGAAACAGACAGAAGAGTGGTAGTAACCAGGGACTAAGGAGGACATTGACTTAGAGGGAGATGGTTAAATAGAGAGAAAGTTTTAATTTCCCAGGAGAAAAGCATCCTAAAGATATTTTATATTGGAGTGTAAATATATTTGTCATTACTGTGCCTGAAGTTGGCTTAGATGCATTTATACCATCATTTTCTCTTTTATTAATTTTATTTACTTTGTATACATAGATGTGTCTGAGCTTGTGTTATATGCCTGTGTATGTGTTTTCAAGAGGTCAATGGATGAGATTTATTGTCCTGCTCTATCACTTTACCTAACTTACTTGAGACAGGGTCTCTCATTGAATCTGGAGTTAGGCTATTGACCAGAAAGTCCCAATAATAACTTCTGATTTGCTTCCCACAGCACTAGGGTTACAGACATGTAGTCACAATCAGATTTTTTTCGTAATGGGTGCTGGATATTTGAATTCAATGCTTCATGACTTGACAGGAAAACTATTAGCCACTAAGCCATCTTCTCAGCTTCTATACTACATTTAAAAATAAATGTTTGATAATTAAAGAGAAACAGGATTAGTGAAGTCACTATGGGAGTTCCTGAGTACAGGTAGTTGTGTTACTGGAGTTAGGTTAGTGGACCTCCGAAGATAGTAGGTGATAATTGAGCTTTAATAAAGGGAGTGCTTAGTTGTAGTGGAATTATGTTGTTACATTGTAAATGCTTGTCCCACCTAGTGGTTTTAATACAATTTCTGATTAGCCAAAGGCAGACAGGAAGTGTGGGCATGGCTACCAGACAAAGAAAACTCTAGGAACAGGAAGAACAGAGCTGCGATGCCACAGAGATGCCAAAGAGACACCAAAGGAAGCCAGCAGATGCAGAGGACAGCTATAGTGCAGTACTGAGCCACAAGGCTGACAAGATAAGAATTATAGATTAGTTTAAGAATTAAGAGTTAGCAAGTTAAATGCATGGGCCCTAGGTCAATCAACAAGCAGAGTATTATTAATACAAGCACTTGTGTAATTATTTGGGCCTAAGTGGCAGTGAGGCTGAAAGCAGATATAAATCTCAGAGCTAGGCCTGAAAGTCCAGGCCAGAAACTTACTACATCACTTAGTGTAAGCACAGAGTGTCAGGGTACAAGATACAAAGGAATAGAGGAGACTTGAATCCTTAAGGTTTTCAAAGGACTTGCAACACTCCTGAAATTCTGATCCAAATCCATATTCAGGGAACTCATGGAAGCATCAAGCAGCAGAAGTGCAGTGAGACTTGAAAGAAGAATCAAAGCTTGAAGCACAAGGCATATGAACATCACTTGACTTGGGCATTGAAGCCTAAAGTTTCTGGCCCTTCCAGCCAGAGGTCCAGACCTGGATGGAGTCCTGTAGCTACTTAGCCCCAGCTAATCACAAAATTATTATATTAATTACAAACTGTTTGGCTTATGGCTTAGGCTTACTGCTAGTTATCTCTTGCATCTCAACTTAACCCATTTCTATTAATCTGTGTATTGCCACATGGCTCCGTGCCAATACCTGTGTTCCTTTACATCTTGCTTTCTTTCTTAGAAATCTTGCAGTATCCCACGACTCTGCTCTCCTTCTCCTTTATCTGTGCTTGGAATTCTTGCTTGCCTTTAAGATGCTTTGACATAGGCCAAAAAAGGTTCTTTATTAACCAAAAAGAAATCATATTCACAGTGTACAGAAAAACATCTCACATCAGGGCATGAGCCAAGAAAACTGGTAGAAGTTTGGGTGTGGGCTCGCTGATCAGAGATGCACATAAAGTACCATGAATACAATGGATATTGATCAACTACATATGTTTAACAGTGGTAAAGTAATTAGTGGATCAAGAGGTCAAAGCTATAAAGATGGCAATCAGCTTATAGCCCATATCAGCAGGTCTCTATAAAGTAGCTCCTCTCTTGCAATCTGGTAATTTACAATTAGTTCACAATTTGTTTTATTATGTACCAAATGCTATAGAATAGTTCAAAGTGGACTTGTTAGGCAGGACTCTGAGACACAAGGAAGATTTGTAGTAGAGTAGCTGACATACCCCCTAACTGCAACAGAGCACACTAACCTGATAATTATTTTGGTCATTTTCAGCTTTTAAGTCTCATTTTGATATCTGAAGCAGCAACTTCTCCATCCCTTTTGCTCCTAGAAAGTGGGATTCTAGTGATTACACATTTTAGTGCTTTTATTTCTCCTTGCTGGAAGAGGAAGGTGGTTTCAGCTTTAATTTTTGCCATTTATGTGGGGGCAGAGTCTCTGACTTGAAAGAAAGGCATGTCTGAAAATGGGGGATTCAGCTTGAGGACAACTAATGGATGTTATTTTCTGGAAAATGTTGGAGCTCTCTATAATTTCAACCTCAGCTTTCATTTTGTCTTCCTAAGCCATTTCCATTACTTTTCCAAAATGTATAATGTCTGTGGCACCATGATAGTCATTTCAAGATCCCTTTCCTTAAAATATTTCTCTCCTCACCTTCATACTCAGTTCCTCCCTCAACAGTGTCCACCCTCCACCTAGAACTCTATTATTTATTCTGTACGTGCTCATCCATGAAGTTCTCCATCCTATCACGCCTGAGTATGTGCCACTGCATCAATTACATCTTTAAATCTATATGACCTCTTGTCTTTATTCAGTTAGTTCTAAGTGCCCAGAGCATGAGGCAGCTCTCAAGATCACACAGGCTTCCTTATGTCTGCAAATTATTTTCTTTATATTTGTGGTTTTAAGTCTTTCACAAAACACATTGCATGGTAGCTGCTCATTTTCCCAGAATTCAGCACAAGCTACTTGTAATTTGGGAGCATTATATTCTAACAATGCTCCAGCAGTTGTGTGGTACAAGTACATCACTGGTGTAGTTGGTTATGTTTCCCACCATTCACAGTTAGCAGTTCAATGACAGTACTCAGCCATTTGCAGGTGCATTTATTATAATGCCTTGCTTTGTTCCTGCCAGCTGTGAACAGAATCTGGAGCAGAGGTAATGAGAAAAATGTGTGTTTTCAAACTAAACTTTCTCAGGGAGCAAGAGTCTCACTCAGAACTTTAAGAGCAGCTTTATTTAGGATCTTGACTTCTTGGGAACTTAGGCAAATTATCAGTGCATTAAAAATATGCTTTCCTGCAAATCTCACTCAACTCTAAATCCTTACTAAAGTCGCTTGCTGGGACTATTATCTACCAAAGGATAAAAGCCTTTAAAACTGAAACTTATTCATGATTAATAGATTTTATTGCTAAACACAGGTGAGTATCAGACAATGTGAAAGAATTGTACAGGAAATGGCTTGGCAAGAAAAATTTCATCTCCTAAAAGTCAATCCTGCCATAGACAGGAAATTTAACACTAGTCATGGTTACACCTGTCAACTTAACAGGATCTAGATTCATATAGGAGACAAACCTCTGAGTATATCTGTGAGAGTTGTTCTAGACCAGCTTTATTGGAGTGGGAAGACTCACCTTAGATGTGAATGGCGTTATTCCATGGGCTGGTGCCCAGCACTAAATATAAGGGAGGAATTGAGTAGGGTGTTGCTAGAATGAGATTACATGTCTCATGACCCTGCTATAATACATCTCCCACTGAGATGTCTGTGCTCTCAAACTGTGGGCCAAAATGGAGTCTTCTTTGTTTCCTTAAATTTTGTCAGGATTTTTGTCACAGGAATGAGATAAAACTAACACATCACTAAGACACAGGTGGAATGTATGTGTGTTTACAGGGTCAAACATTATATTTAGCTTGTCCTGGTCACATCATCTTCATGTTTATACTCCAGGACCAAGCATCTGTGAAAGAAAAGAGCAGACAGTGTCAGGACTGGTTAATTAGAATAAAATTACTCTGTTTTTGGGGAAATGGTCTCAGCCAAGTGTGGAAGACTGATTGTGCATTGTAGGGTTGCTGTGATTATATACCAAAAGACAACCAGATGATGATAGGAAACATCATCTAATGTCACTAGATAGCCTTTGTGAGGTGCCTGAGTCATAGGAATCATGCCTAAGTCCTTACACTTGTCTACGAGATAATGGGCAGCATATCTTGGTGGGTTCCCAGGCATACAGATTCACATACAGAAGCAGGATTAAACTGCTTTATTTCTAGGCATTTGTGAGAATCAAGGCGTGGCTACAGACATCACCTCAGCTTACATGTCCATCAGTTTATACTGATGCTCATGTCTCTGGGTGTCTGCTTAGTCTCAGCAGAAAGAGCTATTATTAAATTCTTGGAGGAAGGCTGCCTTAACCTTAGATAGGAATCTTTTCCCAAAATCCTATGCAAGCAAGACTAGTATATAGATTTAGCTGCAGAAGTTATAGAACTGTTTCCAGATCCATAGATAGGACTGAGGTTAACAGTCCATTTCATAATGCATAAAGCGTGACACCTCCTGAACCCTTTGCATAATCTGTGATAGTAGAGGCCATAGTGAAAAGGTGCTAAAGCTAGGAATTCTTGAGTCAGGGCCATTGCCAAGCCTATAGCCAGGGCTAGACATGAAGTCAGTGCTTATGTCCAGGCCTTCACTTCCCAAACCCCTTTAGATCTTAGGATTTATTATGAGTTTTTCTTTTCCTAGATGCCAAGGCTTACACAAAAGTATCTCTGTCTGTGATTGACTTCAAAATTATCAATGCTGATTTATCTGAGATAAAACTCCCAGTTCATCATCTTGCAGATGATGGAGTAATTAGGTCACATACTTGTACTCATTATTTCTATTGATAAAAATAGGCACAGTTGATTGACAAAGAACCATTCTTAACAATGACAAAATTTTACTAACCTCAATCAGAAAAATCATACTTGTAATGTTATAAAGATCACCAGCTGAAAGATTACTCTAGACCAACTCAGTACCAAAAATCAAAATCAGCAACTTAGAGATTTTTTCCTTAAATAGTTAAACTCTTTCTTTTTAGTTTGTATATTTTTAAATGATAATTTTTTAGTGGAATTATAAGTTCACAGTGAACTGAAGGGAAGGTGCAAACGTTTCCCATCCTGTGTCCTAGCCACATATTATTATTTGTGTGAGATAAGGGCTCACTATGGAGCCTTAGTTGGCCTGGACCTTGCTGTATAGATCAGTTTGGCCTCAAACTCAGAGAGATCTAAGTGCCTCTATTTTCCAAGTACTGGGATGAAATATGTATATTTCACTGTACCTAGTAAGATTTCTCAGAATTTTTTTCTATTTTTCTTTGATTGGTAATGGACTTTCTTCATGAATATATTCTGATATATGTTGACCTCCCTCAACTCCTCTGAGATCCTCTCCTACCTCTCCACCCATCTAAATCTATATACTTTCTGGTTCATTTTTTTAAGACAAACAAAACTATAAAGACTAATATTAAGGTAAGATAAAACAAAATGAACAAATATGGATTAGATAAAACACATATACAGAAAAAAGGAGCAAATAAAAAACCACAAGAAACATATAAATGCAGAAACATATACATTTATATCCACAGAACTACCATAAAAACATAAAACCAGAGGCCATAATAAATACACAAAGGAATTGTAAGGTATAAAATAAAATAAAAATGCCCTAAGAAAACATTATGAAACAAAGAACCTCCAAAGATACCACTAAATTTGTTTTGTGTTAGCTAGCTACTTGTGGGCACAGGGCCTGTTCATAAGAGTGGTTTGTATCCCCAGTGGATTCAATTAGAAGAAACTAACTTTTCATTTTCAAGCGCTTACAAATGGAAGTAGCTTCTGTGTTAGGAATGGGGGCTTGTAAATACTTCTCCTATTAATGCTGAGACTCTATCAAGCGCAGAACCATGCAAGTTCTGTACTTGTCAGCCCTGCTGTGTTTAGAAGCCTTGTTTTCTTGTTGTCCTTCACCACCTCTGGCTCTTACAATCTTTCTGCTATACTTGCACATGGCTGTTTGATCCCTCAGGGGAGGAATTTGATAGGAATTTGACATCTGATTAAAGACCAAGTGTTTCAAGGGCTCTATCTCTCTGCACACTGTCTCTGCATTTGTTTCCAAATACTCAGGAGGATAAGACACTAATCTATGAGTATAGCAGAATTTCGATTTTTATTTCTATATTACTCTAGCAGAACAGTAGTAATCCTGTCTCCTAGATAAATGATATTTATGCCCTTCCGTTCATCTCAGGGCATTTAGGAGTTTTTTTCTCTCCTGGGGAAAATGTTTTAATTTTATAAAATAAAAGAAGTAAGAAAAAGATAAAGTGAAAAATGTATTTAAATATAATTAACAATTGTATAACAGCTGAGTCTGTTAACTATACTATCTTGGCTAGCCAAAACAGTCATGTGACAGAGTCAAGAAACCAGTAAGGAAATTGTACCTATATATGCCAAGTTGTATTCTACATAAAGATGATGAAAACATGTCATTGTAAGAAAATGGAGGTCACGGTAAGCTGCAAAATAAGCCAGACTGAAAAAGATAGTATCATATTGTCTCTGATAATAAAATAAGACAAAGAAGTGGAAAGGGAAGGAAGTATTTCAGAAGACTAAAGAGACGAGTAGGAAAGGAAAAGGCCAGCCTTAAAGGATATACTACATGGGGTTCAAAAGGAAAACAGACCTGACAGAATGCAGATATGCATATAAATGTATATGTGTATATACATTAGTATTTATTAGATTGGCATACAGAATAAGGTCAGAATAGTCCAATTATGATGGCCTCATCCTGGAGAGGCTGAGAATCCCATAATCTCCACTTCATAAGACTGAATGGTCTCGTCAGTTTCAATCAAGATATGAAGGTTTGGATGATTCTGTGATCTGGTTCTAGTCTATGTCAGAAGACTAAAAGGTTGATTCTAATATTTGTGAAGCAATGCCACAGCCACAAAGTAGATGAGCTTGCCAGTGATAGTGAAGGCCAGCAGGTAAAATGGAAAGTTTTCTTTCTCTGCATACTTTATCTAGATTGGCACTAGAAGTTGCTGCCCACGTTTAAGTTAGGTCTTGTTGCTTTTAGTGATCTGATCAGAATAATCCCTCACAGGAATGCTTAATGACTTGTGATTTCAGGTTCAGTCAAGTTGACAAACAAAATTAACCATCACAGAAGGTAAGGTAGATGAACATGACCACATTAGATTACATGCATCTGTAAAAATGTCACAGTGTCATCCATCATTTGGCAAATGAATACATGCTCCATGTAAATGGAAAATAAATGAATTTTGTGATTTTTAGGTTCTATCCCCAAAAAGAAAAAAAAGAAATTAATTAAATAATACTCCAACTTAACCTCATAAGTAGTTGAGAATAATTGGATTTCTCCATGAATACATTTCCCTGGATATCATATTAAGTAATAAATCTGTGTGGACTAAATTCTGCTTTACTTTAAAATCTTGAGGCAACACCAAAAAAAGCAAAAAGAAAAAAAAAGTTATCTTGACAAGTTCTCACTCTTTAGATTGAATTATGTCCAAATCTACTGTGTCATTCCAAACTCTTATTATACCTTAAAATCATGTAAAGGATAAACCAGAGCATGATTTATAGGGCCTCCAGGAAACGTAGCAGTGTAGTTTATACCATGCCTTTTTTTTACCAGATCACTTGGCTTCAATAAAGAGGCATTCTCAATGTGTTCATCTCCACTCTCTGTTGTTTGTTGTGTGCATATATGTGGTATATGCACAGACATGGACCTGAGCAATAACCCATGCATGCTCATGCGGTGGCTGAGGATTGTCTGGTCCAGCACCACTCACCTCAGTTCTCCATGTGACAGGCTCTAACTGCATCTGAACCTCAGCAGCACAGCTGGACTCACCAGTGAGGAGAAAAAAAAGAAACCAAAAAACAAAATCTTAAAGATCTCAGTCATACTTCAGATTTCTTCCAAATAACACAAAACCCTAATGATAAAAGCCTTATAATAATAATAATAATAATAATAATAATAATAATAATAAATAATAATAATACAGATGTGTGTAGGCAGAAGTTTCTCAGTCTGGCCAGCACTACAGTTTCTCCAACTCTCATAAAATAATCACTCAGATGCTCACTGTTAATTACAAAGTGTTTGGTCTATGGCTTAGGCTATTACTAGCTAGTTCTTGAATCTTAAATTAACCCATATCTATTAAACTATGTGCTGCCATGTGTCTCATGGCTTTACCTGTGTTCTATTACATCTTGTTCCTCCAGCAGCTCTCAGTGTCTCCCCCAACTCTGCCTTTCTTCCTGTATCTCTCTTGGATTTCCCACCTGTCTGTATCCTGACTTTCCATAGGCCAAAACAGCTTCTTTATTAACCAATGATAGCAGCACATATTCACAGCATATAGAAAGACCATCCCACAGCAGATGTTCAAATATTTCTAAAAATATGTAGTGACTGAAACATAAATTTAGACCATAGTGGTAAGTATGGATCTAGGAAAGGGTCTTAATCCAGAATGAATGGTCAAGAGAATATTTTAGAAGAGCTGAAGACATCTGCAATTCAATGCAACAAAATAATTAGGTAGTAGATAAAGGCAGGGTAGGTCAAAGCTCAGAGCATGGGTTTTCAGGGCTCAGAGAAAGAATGATAAGGAAATCTAAGATCTTTTGGGATATTTTAACAAATCTCCTCTGCCTCCGTGTTTGTGTGTGTGTGTGTGTGTGTGTGTGTGTGTGTGTGTGTGTGGTTGTGTTTGAATATACATGTGTGCAAATGCACATGTGCACATTTATACAAGGATACAAGAACCGATCACGTCATCTTAGAATGTCATCTTAAGGAATTTGGACTTAGAATTTGAGAAGGAAAACCAATGATGTCAGAAAAAGGGTGGTGCACTGTCACTCACATTATGAACTACATGTTAAATTTTCTGCACAAGATAAAAGTTCATTAAAAATTGCCTCTGATAATCTGGGTGCTGCTTATGTAAAAGATTTTTGGTTCAACTGAGATAACTGTTGCTGAAGGCCTGACATGGGTTAGTAATAGCATTTACAATGAGTAAACAAAGAGTATTAAACTAACTGGGAAAATAAACAAAAGTTGTAAACTTATTTAAAAAATGAAAGACTTTTTTAAGGAAAAAATATTTTTAAATGCTAAGCCCAAATATTACCAATTTTTTCTAGCAGATTTGATGGTGAGGACAGAGATATTGTATGACTGCTCCTCACTGCTTGCTATATTACTAAGTCATGCCTATCATATGGTCATGGCAGTTCTCTGGACTTATGTTCCTGGAAATGGCTGTGACAGATGTGTACTGTGAATCTTCAGACACTAGATATCTTATAAGTCTTTTTAGATGGAGCCTCCATTGCCAGGAAATGGTCATATGTCTCCTATAGTGATTATTTTTAAGTCACTGCCTTTGGCAGCCTTGGAAACTTGCCACCCAAGTCTAAATGGAAATAGCCTTGTGCATAGAGAGCATGCATTTAAATTGCACATTCTCTGTAAGCATTGGTCATACCCTCCTAAAGAGGTTCAATCATGCCCTGCAGATTGAGAGAGTGGCCTCACATGAAGCTTGAGCCAAGATTCTGAAAAAAGATAGTTGTGTTACATGAGAGCAAATAAGGAAAAGGACATAGAGATGAAGTGACAAAGCAATTGTATCACTGTAAGGGCTTAGGTGCTTTCTTGGAACAAGTCTGGGCATATGGAAATGAGGTCTCATTGAAGTATGCTGGTATTGGTGTTAGGCTTATTCATTTATATTCTGCTAGTATGAAATACAGGTTACATTCTACTTACACAGGATTCTACAACATTGGCTAGCAATTGTGAAGGTCTTATGAGGAACTCCCATTTTAATACTACAGTTTTACCAAAGAGAAATAAATTGTTATATAGGTAAATTCCTGATGCAGAAATCTCAGTTTCAAAATAATCCAAAATATGAGACTGTTGAGCATGAGCATGCCTCCATGAGTGAGAAATTCTAAAATTGGCATCACCTGATGGTTTATGTTACACCAAGACATTGTAAAATTACCAGCAGGCAATATGTAAAATGTGCATATGAGCTTAAATAGTTTATGTTTGAACTTGGGTCCCATTTGCAAGATACATACTCATTTTGTATGTGAAAATGCTCCACATCTTAAAAGAATTCAGAATCTCATACACTTTCAGTTCCAGGAAATTTAGATAGGAGATTTTGGTTCTTTTTTTTGTCAAGAGCCATATTAGGTTTATTAAAGGAATGAGTGGGGAAAGGAAAACAAGAGAGAGAGAGAGAGAGAGAGAGAGAGAGAGAGAGAGAGAGAGAAAGGGGGGAGTATAGAGCAGAGAGGAAGAGAAAAGAGCATGATTTTGGTTCTTAACACTAACTTGAAAGCCAGGTGGTCCATTAGTGCTTGTTATGATTATAGAACTGAACTGAAGTCCATCCTGGTCCAATATTAATGCTTGTTCTATTTCACTCAGTCATGGCTTTGAGCCCAGCCTCAATGTTCATATTCTACTCAAAGTCAGTGGAGTGTGAAAGGAATGTTACATGTGCAAAACAGAGCCAAGGCAAATTCTGAGAAGAAACATGTGTGTGGTGAGATACAAAAACAAAACAAAACAAAAACAACCTGGCACTCACACATAGGGAGGAATCCAGTTGCAGTCTGGGAAAGGGAAGTAAATCTCAGATCTCGGACTGTCAAGAGGATAGAAACCTAGGCTAGAAGCTTATTCACAGAATACCAGTGAATATCTATATTACAGCCCTTGGATTTTAGTTTAGCACCTTCTGGCCCTGAATGAATCCTGAATTTCTAAGCATTTCTTATAGTTTTGTGTGACAATGCACCTGATTTCTAATCACTCATGTTGAACATGGTATGTTCTCTAACAGATATTCTTTAAGATGAACAAATATTGACTTTTGTTGCTTTCTATTTTTTGTGTGTTAGAATTCAGACATGATGGCTCAGGCACAAGAGTTTATACTTCACTGGGAAATGCTGTAGAAGGAAAGTGAAATGGCATAGCAAGAGTCTATTTATAAAGGCACATCTCTTCAAATCACCTTCATCTTGAAGGAAAGGGTGTATCACTCAGATGTCAGCATGTGTAATTATATTTTTGGAACCCAATCCTAACTCAACCACTGAATTCAGAACACTTTTTACTTCCTACATCAGTAGAGCATGAATATGAAGTTGGATAAATAGTGCTAAGAGCTGCACACGGATATATTCATTGTTCCATTATTATATTGTTTCATTTCAATGTTAATTTTCTCTGAAGAGATGATTTTTAAAAGTTGGAGGAACTGATTTCAAACAATACTTTCCATAGTTGGTTCTCTACATAATTTAATAAACAACACTAAAGCCAAAGTCATTTGAAGACTTCTATAGATATTAAACAAAGATTTAAATAATCATCATGAAATCTGACAATGAAACTTTTCTTTCAGCCTAACAAATATCAATAACAGTATTTTCCCATTTCTTTAAATGTCTTTTTTTTATTATCAATTATTGTGGAATAAACTCGCCACCAATTGTTATGTTTTAAATAAGATTTATTTTGTTATAATCACGAGCAAAAGAGCCAGTCACTGTAGTACGGACCCGCCGCTGCGCCGGAGCCGGAAGACTTGTCTCTGCTTCCGCCGCCGCAGCCGCCGCAGCCGCCGCCGCCGCGCGCTGCTGCCGCCGCACGCTGCCACGCGCGCGGGCGCGTGCTGTAAACAATGCCTCTGGGATACCCGCTACATTTCTTTATTTTGTTTAAATAGGAAGGTTTTAAACTAGATATAAAACTATATATTATAGGGATTATCATAAGACAGTGTGTGGGAAAGAGGAAGGAACTAACATAAGTGAGGTCAAACTACTGCTAGCAAACAACTATAAGGTGTAATTTAATATCTAAAATGTTGATATAAAAAAATGTATAGGGATTGTTTTAAGGCTGTTTATCTTAAATAATAGAGTTTTAAGACTTGAGTGTCTTTGCTGGAATGTGAAGTAATAATAATCTCAACTATCTAATCTTTAACACTGTCAAGACCTGAGAAGGAAAATATATATCTAAAGTTGGAAGCATGAAGTAACTTTTAGAATATAGGAGAAGACAATGACAGTTAACTATTTGGACAGTCATCTACCACTTCTCTGTGTAACGGGAGCATCTATCCTTGTGGCTACTGGCCTATGATATTTGACAAGTCTCTATAGAAGCAGGGTGTTTTTGGTAGGACTGTCTTATCTTGGCTAGGCAGGCTTCGGCAGTTTTTATCTCTCATCTTGTAGGTCCATTTTGGACAGTGAGCACGCTGACAGCAGAGGGCGCAAGTGTAGTCTTTTGCCCCCTCAGGCCATTATTTGCCAAACTAAACAATCTCTTTGCAAGATGTCTGTGATGCTCAACACCACCTTGAGAAAGGAATGGTGATACCAGGAGTTGTCATGTCTCTTAAGGCCAAATTTGAAATAATGAAATCTTGAATGTCATATTTTTTTGGTCTATGAAGTGGTTGAAGACACCTATCTATTTGGTATATTTTGACATGTTTTTGAAAAGCCTGAGTATCTTGATTGTTAGGTGATAAATCTGAGTAACTATAATTTGTAATCTCAATCAACCAAGAAAGTGAGGCTAACATTGTAAAAATAGGCATTCTAAAATGAGTGTATAGCTCTTTTAAATAATTTTAAGTATAACAATCTTAGAAAAATTGACCAAAATACACGTTTTTTATCAAGTGGCAACAATATCTTAACTATATATCATTATATATAAAAATATATTTAAACAGATTTATATAAAACAACTTGTGTGTATGGTACAACAAATGTTATGACTATTATAAATAATTAGAGGTAGAAATTGCATTATGGAAATGACAATACACTTAATACACATCAATGTGCAAAATATTTTAGACAGAGGTAGACACGTGCAAAATAGGGCAATTATATATTTAACTTTGCATCAATATATATTATCTTAATCAGACATACAAATTAATTTTTTATTTATGTCAATATACAAACATTTGTACCATGTTCAACTTTGTGTCAATATACATATTATTTAAATCAAACATATAGATTGATTTCTCATTTGTATCAATATACAAACATTTGTACCATGTCAATTTATTTTTTATTTATCTTTTGGTTAATAGTTCTTTGCAAGTATAGTGATCTCCTATCTGTTCCCTTTTCCATCTCTCTCTCTCATTCCTTTCTTTTAAACAGTTTTTTTAAGGTGTTTATGTTTGGGTTTGTCAACAATATATTATTTATATAATGGTAAATGATAGATTGTGGAAATTGTTTGTGTATTAATTTTAATGGCTGTTGGACAAAATATTGGCACAGGGTGGGGCTATTTAACATCTTTTGTGGAAGGACTTTTTATTGGTATTTTTTATTGGGTATGAATTATTATAATTAGGTATAGTGAAAGTGAACTTTTTTTGTTTTGTTTTTGTAGAGGTATTGTAAAAAAACAGTTTTTTAGATTAATAATTATTATGGGCCATTTTTTAGGTAGCAAAGAAGGTAACGGTATATTAGATTGTAGGGTGTCTATGGGTTGAATTATTTTATTAATTGTTTTTAAATTTGTTATTATTTTTTATTTTTTAGACTTTTTTTGACTATGAATATAGGAGAATTTTATGGGCTGGTCGATTTTTTAATATGTTGAGTTTGTAATTGTTTTTATATTAATTTTTTTAGGGCTAGTAGTTTTTTTTTTTTTGTCAAAGGCTATTGTTGGACTCAAATAGGTTTATTTGTCAACTATTTTAAAGGCAGGGCTGTTAGTGTTTTTGGGGTGTTTGTAGGTTTAAGACTGTGTCTTTGTGTAACTTGAATGACTGATGGCTGTTTTATGTAGCCTTTTGAGGTATTATTTTTAAGGCTATGATTAGTTTTTTGGCTAGTATGTATGTCTGGAGGAATCTTAATTTGAGTGTTTTATTGTCGTAGGAGATTGTGACTTTATAAGTTTATTGTTATGTTGGCCATGTATGGCTTTAATTTTTTTTTTGTTTTTTTGGTCTTATGTATTTTAGTTATTTTATATTTTGTTTTATTTGAGACAATGTTTTAATATCTAAAAATTGAACGTCTATTTTTTTTAGAGGCTACTTGGGGTGTTAGGCCTGTTGATTTATGATGGAAACATTAGCCCCTGTGTCGACTAAGTTTTGTATAAAAATATTGTTTATTTTTATTGTTAACTTTGGTTTTTGTTTATTTATGGAGGTCTGTTAAAATATATGTTTTATTGGTGTGTTGGATATTATTAACTTTTTTTGTAAGGGTAATTTATTGTCTATGGTTATATGATTTATTGTTTTAGGCTTGGAAGTTGTTATTTGTCTTGAGGACATTGTTTTTTTATTGTGACTGGATATGACTGAACTTGTTTTGGCTTGGAGATTTGATTTTTGAGGGCTTCCTGGGGGAAGCCCCGAGATATGTTTTTTGATGGTAAAAGTTTGTTATTTTTGTTTTTTATAGATTTGTATTTATTTGTTTAATGTTTGTTTTTGTGACATTTTTTATATAGTCTAGGAGGTAGTGGCTTTTTGTTTGAGTCACTTTTGTGATTGGAAAAGTTTTTATGTATGTTTTGTTTATAATTTTTTTTATATGACTTGGTTTATTATAATTGAAGTAAATAATGTTTTGATTTTTTTATTTTAGTCTTAGCAATGGCTTGACTTATTTAATTTTTTTATTAGGGTGTAGGTAGTTAGCATTAAGTGTATATTGAATTTATTTGTTTAAGGGTTTATTTTTGATTTTTGATGGCATGATCAATTTTTTATATGTTATATTAGTATTATTGAAGGCCAAAGAGAGTATTAATTGTTTTTTAATTGTTGAATTTGATATTGTTTTATGTATAGCCTGAGTCAACTTTTGTAAAAAGTCTGTATAAGGCTTTATTGGACTTTGTTTAATTTGGGTATATGACTTAAGTCTTTGTTTTGGGTCTAAAACTTTTTTTTATGTATTTAAGGCGGTATTATGACACAGTAACAGAGCATGGTCATTATAAGTAGCCTGAACTGATAAATTAGTAAACGGGCCTTCCCCAAGGATTTGTTTTTTGGAGATGATAACATTTTTAGTTTTATTTTGAGATTTTAAGGCCTTAGCCTTTTTTTTTAAATTAGTTTTTTTTATTGGAAGTTTTGGCTATTGTTTAACATTGTGTTTGTTAAATTTTTTTAGTCATTAGGAATTATTTGATGTTGTGTTGACTATGAGTTTAAGGATTGTCTTACAAAAGGTGAATGTATATTATAGTTTATTATGGCTTTTTTTATTGTTTTTAAATCTTTTAAGGGTATAGGTTTATAATTGTATGTCACATTGTTAGAAGTCTTTTTATGTGGTTGTGGTTTTTTGGTCTTTGTCACAACTGGGAACAGAGCTGGAGGGATGGGGGGTAGTTTTTTTATGGTAACTATTTTAGGTAAAGAACTTTTTTTGTAATAGTACTGTTTAAGAGGGGGCTTAGGGTTATCTTGAGCAGGTGTTGCCTTAAAATCTTTTTTTAAAATTTTTAAACGAGCCTTATAATTTTGTAGCCTAGTGGTAATGGTCTTTTTTAGTGTTTTAAAGTTTTTTTATAAATGATTTTTTTAATAATTTTATAGAATGGAACATTTTTTTAGATTTTATATTTATTTTGTTTTTTATTTTTTGTTTAAATTTTTTAGAGTTTTTATTTATTATTTTAAAATTTTTATTTATTGTTTTAAATTTTTGATCTAATTTTTTAAAATTTTTATTAATGTGAGCTCTAAATTTTTTTGTGATCAAAGTAGACCTCTCTTTTATGGATATAATGAGTTTTTGGAATGTCTTAATACGTTTATTTATGTCAGACAGCTTAGTGTCGTATTTTTTAAGCTGAAATCTTTTAAAATAATTTGGTAAGAAATATATGATCACAAAGAGAAGCAAAAGAACTTTTGGATGAAGATAACCTCTAAATGTGTAATTTTGGAAATAATCTTCTATCACCATTGTGAAAAAGTGAGTAAAATTGTGAACATTTACCTGATCAGACATTTTAGAGGAAAGAAAAAATTTTTCTTTACTCAAATGTAATGAGGACTTACAGTCAGCAGGTGTCGTAGTGTAGCAGCAATGGTGCTTGAACCGGGGTGGTGAGTAAGCCTCTATGAATCTTATTAGGCGTGTACCCTCAGAACTGAGTCTCAGTAGCACGCAGATTTCCTCCTGGCTGCTGTGCCGAACTCTGTGCAGGCAGATGGGATCCGAAGCATGCAGTGGGCGGTCGCAAAATCCGGCAGAGCTCTGCGCGGGCGCGGGATCCGGGGGGGTTCGGGGAATTTGCCCCACGTTGAGCGCCAAACATCGCGGAATAAACCCGCCACCAATTGTTATGTTTTAAATAAGATTTATTTTGTTATAATCACAAGCAAAAGAGCCAGTCACTGTAGTACGGAGCCGCCGCCGCGCTGGAGCCGGAAGACTTGTCTCTGCTTCCGCCGCTGCAGCCGCCGCCGCCGCCGCCGTGCCCTGCCGCCGCTGCACGCTGCCCGCTGTAAACAATGCCTCCGGGATACCCGCTACAATCAATAAAGTCACATTTTCTATCCATGTATATCCTTATTCAAGGTCCCTTCCCCCTCCTGCTCCTTCATGTCACTCTCTCTTTTCCACATCTCCCATCTCCTCCCCAGCATGGGCAGGAGGACCCAAGGTCCCAATATTGCTCAGTTCAGCCTCCATTCCTGGCAGATCCAGTTTTCTCCCCCTAACATCAAGACTGAGTCAGGTGATCCTCTAGGGTGAGGGGATCCAAGGTGTCAGTCCAAGGTGTTTCAGATCCCAAGCTGAAAGTGGTTGTGGTTTGCAGCTTGGACATACTTTGCTTTTTGCTTTTTTGTTTGTTTGTTTGTTTAGAGTTCCACTAATTATTAAGTACATCCCCTGCTTATCTTTCTGGGTTTGTGATACCTCACTCAAGAAGATATTCCCAAATCCAACCATTTGCCTGAAAATTTTAGTATATCATTTTTTCTTACTGCTAAGTAGTACTCCATTGTGTAGATGTACCACAGTTTGTTAATCCATTCTTCAGTTGAGGGGCATCTAGGTTGTTTCCAGGTTCTTGCTATCATGAATAATGCTGCTATGAACATAGTTGAGCTAACGTTTGGAGTGCAAATGTGTGTCTTTAGGGTTTACACCCAGAAGACGTACTGCTGGATCCTTGGGGGGATTGATTACCAGTTTTCTGAGAAACCACCATACTGCATTCCAGAGGGGCTGAACAAATTTACACTCCCACAAACAATGGAGGAGTGTTCCCCTTGCACTGCCACCTGACCAGCATAGGCTGTCCTCTGTGTCTTTTATTTTAGCTAATCTGACAGGTGTAAGGTGGTATCTCAAAGTTGTTTTGATTTGCATTTCTCTGATGGCTAAAGATGTTGAGCACTTTTTCAAGTGTCTTTCAGTCATTTGTAATTCTTCCGGGGGGAATTCCATTTCTAGTTCTGAACGTCGTTTTTTGATTGGGCTATTCAAGTTTTTGGCTCTAGATTATTGAGTTTTTTTAATATATTTTAGAGATCAATCCTCTATCACTTGTAGGGATGGGGAAAATCTTTTCCCATTCTGTATGCTGTCATTTTATCCTATTGACAGTGTCCTTGGCTTTACAGAATCTTCTCAGTTTCAGGAGGTCCCACTTATTGATTATTGTCCTTAGTGTCTGTGCCACTGGTGTTATATTTAGGAAGTGGTCACCTGTTCCAATTCATAGAAGGGTATTTCCCACTTTCTTTTCTATCAAGTTCAGAGTGGCTGGGTTTATGTTGAGGTCTTTGATCCACTTGGATTTGAGTTTTGTGCAAGGTGACAGGCTTGGATCTATTTGCATTTTTCTACACACTACCAACTAGCTATGCCAACACCATTTGTTGAAGATACTGTCTTTTTTCCATTGAATATTTTGGGCCACTGTCAAAAATCAGGTGTTCATAGGTTTTTGGGTTAATGCCTAGATCTTCAATTCTATTCCATTGATCCAGAAGTCTATTTTATGCCAGTACCAGTTTTTATTACTGTAGCTCTGTAGTATAACTTGAAGTCGGGGATGGTGATGCCTCGGATGTTCTTTTGTTGAGCAAAATTGTATTGCCAATCCTGGCTTTCCTGTTGTTCCAAATGAAATTGAGTATTGTTCTTTCAAGGTCCAAAAAATATTGTGTTGGGATTTTGATGGGCAGTGCATTGAGTCTGTAGATTGCCTTTGGTAGAATAGCCATTTTTCCTATGTTGATCCTTCCAATCCAGGAACATGGAAGAGCTTTCCATTTTCTAATATCCTCTTCCATTTCTTTCTTCAGTGATTCAAAATTTTTGTCAAATAAATCTGTTACTTCTTTGGTTATAATTATTCCAAGGTATTTAATACTATTTGCAGCTATTAAAAAGGGTGATGTTTCCCTTATTTCTTTTTCAGCCCTTTTATCTTTAGTGTAAAGAAGGGCTACTGATTTCTTTGAGTTAATCTTGTATCCTGCTACATTGCTGAAGGTGTTTATCAGTTGTAGAAGTTCTTTGGTAGAATTTTGTGGGTCACTTATGTATACAATAATATCATCTGCAAATAGAGATAGTTTTACTTCTTTTCCAATATGTATCCCCTTAATCTTCTTTCATTCTTTTATTGCTTTAGCTAAAACTTTGAGAACTATATTGAATAGATAAATGGAGAGAGGACTTCTTTGTCTAGTTCCTGATTTTAGTGGGATTGCTTTGAGTTTTTCTCTATTAAGTTTGATGTTGACTGTCGGTTCCTTGTAAATCACCTTTATTATATTTAGATATTCTCCCTGTATTCCTGATCCCTCCACAAAGGAGTGTTGGATTTTGTCAAAGACTTTTTCAGCATCTAAGAATATTATCATATGGGTTTTTTTCCTTTAGTTTTTTTATATAATGGATGACGTTTACTGTTTTTCTTGTGTTGAGTCATCCCTGCATTTCTGGAATGAAGTCTACTTGATTGTGGTGGATGATATTTTTTATATATTGTTGTATATGGTTTGCTAAAATTTTGTTGAGAATTTTCACATCAATATTCATGAGGGAAATTGGTCTGTAATTCTCCTTTGTTGTCTCTTTGAGTTCCTTGGGTATTAGGGTAATTGTGGCCTCATAAAAGGAATTTGGCAATATTCCTTCAGTTTCTTCAATGTATAGTTTGAGAAGTAATGGTAGTAATTCTTCTTTGAATGTCTGGTAGAATTCTCCACCGAAACCTTCTGGACCTCGGCTTTTTTCATTCGGAGGCTTTAAATGACAGCTTCAATTTCCTTAAGGGTTATAGGTCTGTTTAGGTAATTAATCTATTCTTCCTTATATTTTGGTAAAGGGTACCTGTCTAAAAATTTGTCCATTTCTTCTATGATTTCCATTTTTTGTGGAATATAGATTTTCAAAGCATGATCTGATAATTCTCTGGATTTCCCAGGTCTGTTGTTATGTCCCCCTTTTCATTTCTGATTTTGTTGATTATACACTCTCTCTCTGTTTTTTGATTAGTTAGGCTAAGGGCTTATCTATCTTATTAACTTTCTCAAAGAACCAACTCTTAGATTCATTGATTCTTTGTATTGTTCTTTTTGTTTCAATTGTATTGATTTCAGCTCTAAGTTTGATTATTTCCTGCCATCTACTCCTTCTAGGTGAGTTTGCTTCTAATTGTTCTAAGGCTTTCAGCTGAGCTGTTAGTTCTCTAATGTGGGATTTCTCTACGTTTTTCATATAGGCATCTACCACTATGAATTTTCCTCTTAAGACTGCTTTCATTGTGTCCCACAAGTTTGGATATGTTGTGGATTCATTTTCATTAAATTCTAGGAGGACTTTGATTTCTTAATTTCTTCCTTGATTCTGAGGTGGTTCAGCTGAGTGATGTTTAGTTTCCATGAGTTGATAGACTCTCTTTGATTTTTGATATTGTTGAACTTTAACTTTAGGCCCTGGTGGTCCGATACATTAGAAGGGATTATTTTCATTTTTTTGTATCTGTTGATATTTGCTTTATGACCTATTATGTGGTCAATTTTATAGAAATTTCCATGAGGAGTTGAGAAATATGTATATTCCTTTGCATTTGGGTGGAAGCTTCTGTAAATATCTATTAAATCCATTTGCATCATAACCTCTGTTAGACTCCTTTTTTTTCTGTTGAGTCTCTGTCTGGTTGACCTATCCAGGGGTGAAGGTGGGGTATTAAAGTCTCCCACTATTAGGTTGTGAGAATTAATGTGGGATTTGAGCTTTAGCAGTGTTTCTTTTACATAGGTAGGTTCTCTATGTAAAATAATATATATATATATTAGGAGAATAAATATTTAGAATTGAAATCTGCTTTTGACCAATTTTGTCCCTTTTAGTCACTTTTAGCTTAAAGTCTACTTTGTTAGATATTAGGTAGGCAACCCCAGCTTGTTTCTCAGAACCATGTGTTTGGAAAATATTTTCCCAACCCTTTTCTCTGAATCTGTGTCTGTCTTTGTGGTTAAAGTGTGTTTCTTGTATGCAGCAGAAGGATGGCTTCTTTTTTTGTATCCAGCTTGTTAGTGTGTGTCTTTTTATAGGTGAGCTGAGTCCATTGATATTAAGGGATATTAGAGACCACTGATTGATATTTTGTGCTATTTTTGGTTGTAGCTTGTATGTATTTCCTTTCTCTGTGCTATTCTTCTGTGGGATTATTGATTGTTTGTGGTTTCATGGGTGTATCTGTGATCATTAGGTTGGAGTTTTCCCTCTAATGCTTTCTGGAGTGCTGGATTGGTAGATAGGTATTGTTTCAGTCTGACTTTCTCATGAAATATCTTGTTTACTCCATGTATGGTGATTGATAATTTTGCTAGGTATAGTATTCTAGGGTGGCAGCCATGTTCTTTTAGTGACTGTAAAACTTCTGACCAAGCCCTTCTAGTTTTCATCATTTCCATTGAATAGTTAGGTGTTATTCCGATGGGTCTGCCTTTATAAGTAAGTTGGCCTTTTTCTTTTGCAGCACTTAAAATTTTTTCTTTGTTCTGTATGTTTTGTGGCTTGATTATTATGTGGTACTGACTTGTTTTAGGGCCATATCTATTTTGTGTTCTATAAGCTTCTTATATCTTTATAGGCATTTCCTTCTTCAAATTTGAAAAGTTTTCTATGATTTTGTTGAATACATTATCTGTGCCTTTGAGCTGGTTTTCTTGTCCTTCTTCTATTCCTATTATTCTCAAGTTAGGTCTTCTCATGGTGTCCCAGATTTCCTGAACATTTTGTGTTATGGCTTTTTTTTGTTTTAGTATTTTGTTTGACTGATATATCTATTTCAGCTACTGAGTCTTGTACTCCAGAGATTCTCTCTTCCATCTCTTGGGTTATGTTGGCTATGCTTGTATCTGTAGTTCCGACTCTTTTATTCAGGTTTTTTATTTCCATCTTTGCCTCATTTTGTGCCTTTTTTTATTGCTTCTATTTCAGATTTTAGTTCCTAGAATATTTCTTTCATTCTTTGATTTACTTTTTCTTGGTTTTCTTTCAAGGATCTGTTCATCTGTTCCAATTTTTTGTTTGTATTTTCTTCTATTTTTTAAGAGAATTTTTTATATCTTCTTTGAAGGTTTCAATGATCTCCATAAAAGTGTTTTTGCTATTGTTTCCTTCTGCTTCCTCTTCATTGCTCTGTTCAGGACCTGTAGTTGTAGAACCACCAGTTTGTTCTGGTGTTGCCTTGTTGTTCTTCATATTATTATATGTATTTTTGCACTGGTATCTGCCCATGGCTTCAGTGGTTCACGATTAGGTGGCTCCTAGTCAGTTGTGGCAAGAGGGCTTGTGTCTCCTGTCTCCTCTGAGAAAGGGGTCTGCTCGATCTCTGACACTGCCCTGGGCAGAGGTCTGAATATCAAGGCCTCATTCCTTCTTTGATGACACAGTTTGCCCTGGAGGTGGGGCTGGCTGTGCAAGGTCCCCTCTTTTAGGTGTGGCTGGAGGAGCCCTTCACAGCCAATCCCTAGTTCTGTCCTCTAAGGAGAATCTGGGGTCAAGAACCACAGACTGATCCTGGTCCTGGAACACAACTTCCCATGTGGGGAATCAGGTGCTGGGGCATGCTTTCCTCACCTTACTCAATATCACATTTTAATCTGTATCATCACCTATGATTCGGAAGGGCAATTTAAAATCATCATTGTGTGCCAGGCATAGCACCGTAGTGAGCCAAGCTGAAACCACAGTCTTTTTGCATGTTTTCTTTCTCTTTATGAGGATGCGAATGAGGATGGTGGACTTAATGACTTTGTGATGAAGATGAATAATGCTTTTGTGTTTGGTTCCTTCTAATTCCTGAGCCAGAGAACTTTGTGGGAGATTCACACATTTTTGACCCAGAATTTCAGCTTATAAACCACAAAGGGCTCTATAATTAGCCACTTGTATAACTTCCATAGTTTGGCTAACACCTTCCAACTTCTGTATCCTTGAATATAGAACCAGATAAGAAGTTCTTCATTGGTACCTTGAGACAATCAGATAAAGAGTAGATGAGGCTATTGCTTCTTTCCCTGTCTTACAGACATATTGTGGCCAACACACTTATGGTAACCAATATTTCAATGATCATGTGATTGCTATTGAGACAACAGAGGGGGGTGGAAGGTTGAGGCTTATTCTTTAAAAGGTATTCATGTGTAACATTATCAAATAGAAAATTTTAAAGGCTTGAGCTCAAGTTTCGCTAACATTCATTCATTCAACTTGAGCATGACACACAGCTGGCCACAAAAGCAACATCCCCAAGAGAAACTGTTTTGAGTTTAGCCTGGATGGAAGCTTCTTTCCATTTGTGGCTTTATGTTATTTTCAGGCTACATCTTGGTGCTTGCCATGTTGGCTGGTAGCTCACTGTGAAGTATGGGCCTACTTCTTTTGTCTTCATGTTAAAGTCTGTGGATGCCATTTCCCAGTTTTCATTCTGAGTCTCTTGTTCTGCTGTGTGGGAGTTCTAGCTCCTTATATAGCTGGTTGTTGAATTTGTTTCCATGCATACTGCATACGTCAGGGAACAAGGCAGAGCTTAGTCACATAGATTAAGAGAGAAAAGGCGTGCTGTCTGGCTGCCAAACCATTCCCTTTCAGCATGTCATTTATGTTAAATGCTAATGGCACATGTTGACACTGGACCAAATCATACCTCAGAAAATCCTGTTTTTATTTTATATGCCACCCAGGGCTTCCTAAATGTCCATTTCCTTGCTTCTTGCTACAGAGAAAAAAAAATATCCTCACACAAATATTTGAAGTCTTAAACAGATGTGGGAAAAGTAAAACCAAATGACTGACAAGATCTTTTTTCTCACTTTTCAGAGAAAGTGGCAGCTGCATGTAAACAAACCTTCTTGAAATAGAAAATCTTTCCCCGTGAATAGGTAAAATCAATTAAACATGAACCTCTCTCCAATTCATTTTCTATATTTGGGGGAAATCACACAAAAACAACAGAAAAGCTGGGGAAATAAACTGGATTTAGAGAGAAACATTAAATTATTGCTGTGTTTCAGAAGATAAAAACTAGTTCAGTTTTCACACAGGAGTTTGTACTACACAGAGAGAAAAGGTGATGTTTTCATTAACGGAGTAGACCTGTAGCTTAAAAGAAGCCTACAAAAAAAAAAAAAAAAAGAAAAAAAAACTGTAGTTAGGTTGCTCTCTTGCTCCTCTTTTGACTTTCTTTTCTTTCTGCTAAAAGGTCTTAGAAACAAGACCTCTGTAATAAATAGTTGCTCAGATTTGATCAAAGCATTTCTGTAGTAGATTGATTATCACTATTAAGATTGTGTAAGATGCTTAATGGTGTGAAAGATTTTTGACAGACTGCACACATGAAGAAAGACATGGTAACAATGAATGAACATGTACATAACACATGTATCCACAAGGAAGCATTTCCCATATATTTGTTTGTAGTTTCTAATTTTGATATTTCACACACTTACATATTATATAAATATTATTGTATAGCCCTCTCCTCAAGAGAGGGGAGTTTGCGGCAGATGTGTGAAGCTCTCTGAATAAATGAACACCAGGATCTCTCTGAACTTTCCTCTACAGCAGACTTGCAGGCAAGTTTTTGTCATTCATTAACATTTTAGATTAGTGAAAATATTAGCATATCATACACAGCCCTGAATAAATTAATGTACATAGAAAACAAATTTGGAACTAATAGTATACTTTGAAGCATTGGGTTCTTAGCTTTAATGGTATTGAGATTTGGGGTTAAATGACTTCTTCCTGTGGGTAGCCTTTTACATTATGGGATATTGATTTATATGCTCTCTGGATCTAGCTGCCTAGCATGGCTCCAGATAAACAACTCAAAAATTATCTTTTGATAGGACCCAAAATCTCTGAAATATAGAATTGTGTCTGATTAAGATTAACAAATGAGTTTCCTCTCAAACTGAAAGTGGGTACTTCCATCAGAGGTGACTTTAATTTGCTTAAAAAACTACAAAAAGTAACAAATTGTAATATTTCAGAGATGCTGAGCTAATATGAACTTCACATGTTTTATCAGTCCTTGGATTGCTGGTCCCTTCACCAGCCTATTATTACAGCTGGAAAAGGTATCAGCCCTATCGTTTATTATGTATGTAACCGAAGATTTGCTCATTCATTTCTCAAGGACATAAACTAAGCAGTGCCATGGGTTCCAAACAAATCTCAGTTGATAAAACATCTTAAATTCGCTGACTGATCATTTTATCCATTTGTAATTAGTTAGGATTAGTACACTGTTATGTCTGTTTCCATTTGATAATATTTACTTTGTATTTTTTGGCTGTAGTAAATGTACACAGATTAGGATTGTTTTTATTCTTATAAAATTAAACTTTAACCACTGTGAAATAGCTCTTGATCTATTACATATCTGAGTGGAAAGTTCTGTCATTGCTTGACATTCCTCTTTTCTGGTCAGTGTCTGAGTAATGCAGCTTTTCAATCTTTATATTAGCATTTCATATTACTTTTTCAGTTAAAATACATTTAAAGAACATCCAATTTGGTGGTCAATGAGATAGCCATGTGTGTAAAAGTACTTGCAACTCAAGTCTAATTACCTGAATTCAACCCTTCAAGCCCATAGTGAATGGAGAGAATCAGCTCTTGAAAATTGTTCTTCAACTTTCACATATGCCCCATGGTGCCTGAACACACACACCCACACATGCACAAGAACACGCACACAAACAGAGAAAAACAAGCAAATAACTAAATATATTGACAGTTTTTCTTAACGCATAGTATTGAATTTGCTGTAATTAATTATCAACAAATCACATGTAAATTTAAATATTTGCTCCTCCTTTAAAATTTTAAAAATATTTTTTGCTCATTATTTTCTATTGAAAATGGATTATTTCTTTACATTATATTCTGATTATGAGTTCCTGTTTTTCAACTCTTCTGAGACAGACCTTCCTCACCCTTCTTTCCATCTGAATCCACACATTTATGGTCTCTTATTATAAAACAAATAAAAATAAAATCAAATAAGTTTATAATAAAATAAAATATAATAATAAAAAACAAACAGAAGAAAAGGAGCCAAAGAAAAAGCACAAGAAATACATATAGATTCAATAGATAGAAAGATACACATGTTTGCATACACAGGAATTCCATAAAACCACAAAACTGGAAGCCATAATATATACACAAAGAACCGGTAAGATTAAAAAGAGAAAAAATAGCCCATTCCCTATGTTGTGATGCCTTACTCAGCTTTGATGCAGGAAGGAGAGGTTTCGTCCTTCCTACCTCAAATTGGTATGATAGTCTGTGTTGACTACTCAAAGGAGGCTTTACCCCCTTTGAAAAGTTGATGGGGTGTGGTGGGGATATGAGGGAGCTGGGGAAGTGGAAGGAGGGTGAAGAATAATTGGTATGTAAAATAAAAAAAAATAAATTAAATATATGTATATTTATATCTATATAAATATATATATTATATATATAAATATATATATTATAGACAACTTCCATATAGGCAAACTCAAAGATGCCATTGAGTTCATTTTGTGTTGGCAATTTATTGTTGAGCATGTGATATTTATTCAAATTAACAACCTCTAAATTATCAGATTCAATGCTTTATTTTACTTTTACTCGTACTCTTCCAAGAAGGTAAAACATATTGTCTTATGCATTCTTCTACTAAATTCATTCATTATTTGTTGTTTTGCTAAGTGTTGCTTGTACCGGCAATTAGTTTCCATCCATGTAATCCCCTCTGTGTCTGATGATTACTCTTTCTCATCTATTTTGGTGTTATATATTAAAGACTGTGGAGCAACTAGGGTACTGAGTATAGAGCACCATATATTGTAGAACAAAGACAGAGGACAGGGTAGGAGGAAATACTTGTCATTTCTTCCAGCTAAAGACAAGTATCTGGATTATATACAGACGTCAGACATTAAGTACCCTCAAACACATGGCCTATTAAGTGAGTTACCTAATTTCCTGACTAATAAAAAAAAAAGGTAAGTGGCCAACAGATACATAAAATCTGTTGAAATCTCCAGAAAGGCTATTCAACCCTCATCTGAGAATCTTTTATTCGCAGTAGATGGTGACTAACACAGTCAGTCAGAACTGGCTAAAGTATAGAGCAACAGAGCCTGCAGAATGCTCAGCTCTAAATGGGACCTATATACTATACCACTTCCTTCCAAGGCTCAAACATGTTTTCAGAAGAGGGGTGGGTAAGACTAAAAGAGGCAGACATGGTATGAAAGCAGTGTCCTCCAGACCCAACAGAGTAGCTGTACGTGTGAACCCACAGCTGTTATAGCAGCATATGGAAACCCCAAGCAAGCTCAATCCATACTGAATCCCCATGTGAAGAGGGGAAGTGGACATGACATCCTACATCCAACTAAGAGCCAACTGCTAGCTACTAAGAATGGGGAAGTCAATTTTCTTCAAGAATGCTGTCTTTGGATGTGAGGGTGATCTGGCTGCAACATCTGTTACCCCATTGATCGCCAGGGTTGATTCAACTGATCTGGCTGGCTAGGCAGGTGTCCTCTTCCTCCCTCACTGCTTCATGTGCATCCCTCCTGAAGCTGTGCACTCGGCTGAAGAGGAAGACCTTCCCCTAAAAAGAGGAGGACCAGTCTTAGGTCAAGGGTATACGAGTAGTTGTGCTCCCCTGCTAGCACCTCCAAACAAGATCTCAAGAATGTTGTCTTTGCAGGTCAATCAAGCTTCAGTGGAAAGCCACATCTGAATGAATGTAAAGGAAGTACACATTGGACTCAATGGGTGTAAACAAGAAGGGCATGAAGTGTAGGTAAGGAAGGTGGGTATGGTTCTGAAAGAACTGGGGATGTGGGCTAAATATGGTCAAAACTCACTGCAGAAGTTTCTCAAAATAATAAAATAATAATAATAATAGTAAGCTATACAGATTTCATCTTGACCTAGTTTGAATAGTTATTGTCAAGAAAACAAAATATAATAAATATTAGAAAGAGATAGGAGAAATATCCATGCATCCTGCAGGTATGGGAGGGGGATTATACCCTTGGAAGATCACACTACTAAAGTTTTCTGAGATTTAAATTCTAATAAAATAACATATCGGGGGGGGGGCTGCCTTTACACACAGAAATCCTCTCTAGGAAGCAGTTGAGTACCTTCAAAAGAATTTGTGATGTCTCGATCTGTGTTCTTTTGTGATTTGTAATTGGTTATTTTCTACTATATTCATTTTTATACTCTGACACAATTTGAGACTTACAGTCAAGTAGTTCAACTAATGGGCATATATTAAAGATGAAGAGATGGGCTAGTGCTTTAGAGTAATTGCTGCTGCTCTTTCTGAGGAAGTGTGTTCAGTGCCTAGCACACACGCTGAGCAAAACACAACTACCTATAACTCTAGCTCAGGAAACACAATGTCCTCCTTGGCTGCTGAGGGCCGGTAAATACATGCTTCACATGCTCACAGAGAAACACACATACACACACACACACAGGTAAATACAAATCTTTAAAATATTACCATGTGTCTATGATGGTTCCCAATTTTTATATAATTACATGACTTGTTTTATTCTCTGTTCCCATATCCTGCTTCTTCCCACCCTTCATCCCTAACATATCTGTCTTCTTTCTTCCTTGTTCTATTTCCCTTTCTTCCTTTCTTAGCATCTCCTGAGATGCACTTTTTTTCTGAATTATTAGTACGTACATCAGCTCATGACTATTAGTCATTTACTCCTATATACCTTAATCTTATTTTTTTCAAAATTTTATGTAGCGTTTGTGTGTGTGTGTGTGTGTGTGTGTTTGTGTGTGTGTGTGAGAGAGAGAGAGAGAGAGAGAGAGAGAGAGAGAGAGAGAGAGAGACAGACAGACACACACACACACACACACACAGAGAGAGAGAGAGAGAGACAGAGAGAGAGAGAGAGAGAGAGAGAGAGAGAGAGAGAGAGAGAGAATGCCACAGAACTTTTCAGGAGGAGATGGTTGCCCTCACTGTCAATCTCTTCATGTTCCTTCATGTGCCATTTCCCTCATTAGTGAAATTATTCCTCAGTGTGTCTTCTACTTAGAGCATCACATCTTCTCCAGCCTCACAGGGCTTTTTTCCCTATATATTTCACAATAGTAGTCACTCTGAAGAAAAGAGGCTTGTTATTTCTTTTTAAATTTTTTATATTTTTATTTGTTATTTGGTGATTTTATATCATGCACCCCATCAAAATCAGTTATCAGTCCTCTCAGTTTCATTTTTTAGAGTATCATCAAATTTGCCTTTTTAAATGTCTTATTAAGTGGCCCACACAAGCATGAAATGCAAGTTCATCCTGTCTCAGCCTCCTGAGTGCTGAGATCATAGGCAGAAATCACCAGTGTATCTTCAGCTTTTAGGGTAGCTGAGTCCTCTAAGTGATAACAGTTGGAGTGTGTCCCTCTAATCAGATTCCATGTGAATCAGTGTTGCATATCCTTTCTCTGTCACCTTCCATGTGAGGTACCAATAGATCACACCCCTGAAGTACGTATTAATATAGTCTTAATATCTAATGGTCTAAATACCATTAGGCATGACCTTAATGCCTAATGGTAATGGTGAAATTTCTCCACCATGGGAATACAGCTTGTCATTTTGTACCTAAGAATCACATGAAGTGTGATAGCAAAACCAGAAAGTACTTAATTACCCTTCAAAATTGAAAGGCCTGAGTGGCTGTGCCTGTGACTCAGTGATTGAATTCTTCTTACCATGCATGAAACCTTTTGTTTCATCTTTAGCACTACAGAATAATAAGGTAACAAAATAAAATCAAAGAGTAGCCACAGACATTATGGAAGCCTACAGAATGTACAATATATCCCAGCATTGAAATGAAAAACTATCAACTTAGTGTTCTTTAAACTGCTAATATCTTTGATAACTACAAATTAAATTCATGTTGGGAATAAATGAAGACAGCAAGAACAGCTAATTTGTACACCCCACTAAAGAAGTGACCCTTACCCCAACCTGGTTCCCAGGTGTAGCATGTCCTACTCTCCTAGTTACAGTCACTGCTTGTTGTAGGCAGCCAGCATATTTCTGTCCTGTGCCTTACTTGGTCTTTGGTGCAATGTAGTTTGTGTTGTGCGTTTTTTAATGTCCTGAGATTCTGGATGCCTGAGGCTGGTCCTTGTCTTATTCAACAATCCACAGCAGCCATAGTTACACAGATATATTTGAAATTTGTCATCCAATCTGCAGTAAGCGTTATTAATTAAGCAGAGACTTCAGAGCACACTATATCTCCAGACTCTGGTAATACAATAACTGAGTATATAAAACTCTGCTCTCTAGACCCCATTTCCAAAGAGCTATCCAAATCGTTCTCTAATAAGTATCATATTGCTAAAGAATCCAGATGGTTGCTGATTTGATTCAGTTGCTAAACATGAAGGGGGAAAAAGTTTAGTTTATGAACATTTGAGACAAATAAGTGTCAATTTAGGAAGCAAGCTAATGATGCTTAAAATATTTCAAACACCTCAATGGACAGAATGAGATCACTCCTCACAATCATATGAGACAGGCAGTTTTTCAGGCCACATGGCTAATATAGAACACTTTTGGTCTCCCAGTTCCCTTTGACATTAATCCCATACTTCCTGAAGTTTTTCATGGCAGATTTTAATGCACTGCTGAACCATTGTATTTTTGCCCATATAATGCAGAGTAGGGAACTGGTTGCAGGTGGCCATGGGACAGTTGGTGGCTGCCTAGTGTCTTAAGTTATTTAGCTAAGCCAGGAGCTAGAGTGGATGGTATCCAAAATGTCTTCCCTTTATGTATGCTGTGACTGAAATGTTTCTAACATTCAACTAATAATGCATCACTACCTCATTTAGAACAAAAATTTTTATATGTGCAATTTTTCTTCTGCAATGAGTACAAGAAAATAAATTAATTTGTGATAACTTTATTTACAATGTTGCTCTCTTCATAGATACCCACCAATTTTATAAGGCAGAATAGAAAATTTAGAGACAAGATGACAATTCTTAAGCCAAAATGAAGTATCATTTTAGTGCATTACTTCATGTGCAAACTCATTCGTCAGCCTTCAGAGTCATGAGAGATATTAACAATGTCAAGCCAGAAATGACAGGGTAAAATGCAGATAGATTTGGGTTTTCAAAATTGATTAGCAGTACAGAGCCATGGGAGCAATCTGTGTGGCATTTTCACTCTAGCAGTTGCTAAAATTGATTAGCAAGTTAGAGGAAGCTGAAGCAAATTGCTTTGCTAATCAAGGAAAATTAAACCACGGAATGACTTGATCAGTCAACTCTGTAAAGGATTCACACAGTCAGGTTTGAAAACAGTCATGTTTTATGAGTGGCAGATAAATTTTAGAGTTTCCCACTCTTTTACCTTTACTTTGATTTTTTTGTTGGTTGGTTGGGAAAAAATCATTCATAATGACTTTTACTTTTATGATTTCTCTTTATTTTAGAAAAAGAATTTCTACTACTTGAGAATATTCACACATTTATAATATTTTCACACCAAGTAGTTGGCCTTTGCATTTACCAAAGTGGAATAAAATTTCCTTTACTTGGTAAACAGTACCCCTGACTATCTGGTAGTAGATAATTCCTGGGTTACAGTATAGACTGCTAAAGAACCTCCTTCCCTTTTGAATTGAAGTCTTTACTATGTATAAAGTTGATATGGACAGTATCTGCTATTAATAATAATAGAGTCTCTACAGTCACTGTCTTCAAACTTTATGTTCATGCCCTTAGGATGTGTTACTGAAATGGTATTAAACTATATTCATTCTATGCAAGGAGCAATTGGTGTTAGGTCAATTCTATCAGTAGTTCAAATGACGTTAGTAAAGACAACTGAAAACTTAGAATATCTGCATATTGGAGTTTTTGTTTAAGCTTGGTCTCAGTGTCCCCCCACACACACACACTTTGAAGCTTGCTCAAATGGCTGTAGAGGCAGCAGTCATTTGTTAGACATGAAGTAAAAGTACAAGCTATAGAAAAAGGTCAGATCAAAGCAAAAAAGAAATCCCCAATATTGAGGAATTTACCTTAAAACATTTCTTTGAGGAACTGACATTTAAAGGTGGGAGATACTGACAATTATATTCAGCTCTAAAGAAAAAAAAGGCCTGAACCTTGTAGATAAATGAATAGAACTAGAACAGATTATATAGAATGAGGTAACCCAGATCCAGAAAGACAAATACAGCATGTTCTCTCTCATCAAAGGCATCTAGCTTTAATTCTTTAAATATAAGTGTAGTTATCAACCTTCATCAAAAAAATCTTCTTTGCAACAGATGGAGACTGTTTTAGTAAGGTTTCTATTGCTGTTAAAAGATGCCAAGACTATGGCAATGTTTATGAAAAAGATCATTTAGTTGAGCCTGGCTTATAGTTTCAGAGGTATAGTCCATTATAGTCACCGAGAGAAGAAGCCTGACAGCATGAAGGAAGACATGGTGCTGGGAAAAAAAACCCTGAAAGTTCTATGTCTCTTTTTGTTTGTTTATTTATTATTTATTTTGTTTTGGTTTTACATGCCAACCAAGCTCCCCTCTCTTCTCCAAGTCAGTCCTCTCATGTTTTCCTCATCCACCTCTTTGTTTCTCTTCAGAAAAGGTCACATCTCCTATAAATATGACCCAGCCACGGTATATCAAGACACAGTGAGACGAGGCACCTTCTCTTCTATTAAGGCTGGATGAGGCAATCTGGTAGGAGAAATGAGCCCTGAAAGCAGGCAACAGAGTCAGAGACAACCCCTTCTTCCACTGCTAGAAGTCCCATAAGAATTCTAATTTATACTACTGGAACATATATGCAGTGGGCCTATGTCAATCTCAGGCAGGCTCCCTGGTTGTCTGAGCAGTGTGAGTTCTACATTTTGATCAACAGGCTGCAGAAAAGATCTGTATTCTACACTAGACATTGCTTAAGCATATAAGACCTCTAAGCTTGCCCCAAAAGAGACACATTTCCTCCGAGTCCACACCTGCTTCAACAAAGCCACACTTCCTAATAGTGTCATTCTTCATAGGCCAAGCACTCAAACACTGAGTCTATGGCAGACATACCTATACCAACAACCACAGAGACTATTAATGTAAACTGCAATGAATCAAAATACAAAGTTGTGGGAATCTGGTCTGTCCCAGTGAATACATATGCAATACAATATCATCACCTAAGCTCTGGGAACATTGTAAAAGAAGGCATGGAAAGATCTTAAGAGCTAGAGGATCATCAGTTTGCTCTGATGGGAGGCTTCTCTGATGTTGGATGAGTAAGACATTGATCTGTGGGTATAGAAGAACTTCATTAGGAGTCATTGCATTGCTGTGTTGCTTTAGAAGAACAATGGTATTGAATTTTATCTTAGACCCATGGCCTTTATAGTTTCAAGTTCTTAATTACCAAGCAGGGTCAGGTATGCGTTCCTTCTCGTGGAGTAAGTCTTAAGTGCAACCAGAGAGGAGCTGGTTATAGGCCCAATGGAAATCTCCAAACATTGCAGGCTATTGGGAAGGCTATTTGTTTTTCTCCACAACTGAAGGTAAAACCCTATTGCAGAAGACAGTACTTACGTATCTCATTGACCATAGAGAAGTCAAGCTGGTGCCTACTTAGAGCTTTGACCACTACTAACTACTGTTCATGGTCCTGAAAGTTACTCTGTATGCTACCATAGGATAAAGACAACCACCCACCCAGCTACAAACTTTACTATCTACAGTGATAACCTATCTACATACTAACTTCTTAATATAAGGATATGTCTTTTAAAAACTATCAGTAGTTTTAAGATTACTTTATGATTTAGTTTTCTTCATTATCTTTTCTTGGACTCTATTAGCAAAGCATGTACACAATAACCATAAATTCAAATTTATTTATTTTTCTTCTTAAAATTGTGCTTTTTTATTTCACCATACTTTTTATATGTACCTGCTAGATGCCACATATAAGAACGTTGGTGTCACAAGGCTGACTCATCAGAGCCAAAGGCTTCTGCTGGAGGAAAAGCCAAGATCTCAAGGAGTGTCTTGCAGGTGTGGACCTCTTCCTACAGAGGATTTCTGTATATGAAGGCATCCCCCTCTATCTGTTATTTACTTGGAGTTTATAGATAAACTCCTCCCTATCTCTGTGTGAAAACAGTCACACAGGCAAGATCTTCCAGGCCTTTGCTACCCCTGCCCCTACTAGTAAACATAGTAGTAACTTATTTGAAACTCTTCTCAGGCATTCAAGGACAGCCACAGACAAGATAACTCACTGACATGTCAAAAAGTCACTTCACTGGTAAGAGAAGTATCTGGAGCTAACTAACCACAAAAGTTTTTGAAGGCTTCCTTGCATCTGGATTCATTAATACAAGATCCTAACTTGAAAGTTTAGGAATACAAATTAAGCCTTCATAAAAATCTTTACTAGAGAAGGTGCTTTAGCAGATCAAAGAGCTGCAAGGTCCCCTTCATTGATTACTTAGTCACCTAGCAACCTAGGCTCCTATGGCCTTGTCAGGGGACCAGCCTGGTTGGAGTATATAAGACATATGCCTTCATTGTCATGTTGTCATGCC
Source organism: Sigmodon hispidus (assembly GCA_004025045.1). Lineage (NCBI taxonomy): Eukaryota > Metazoa > Chordata > Mammalia > Rodentia > Cricetidae > Sigmodon > Sigmodon hispidus. Next base: position 4,076 of record PVIH01005974.1, on the reverse strand, counting down.
ATTCCATCACCATCCTGCCATGCCATGTCATGTTGTTGCTGTACCAATAAAGACATATTGAGAAGGAATTGTTCTTAGTTTGATTACTTAGAAGAGATATTGATAGAAATATCCCCTGCTCGTGAAGAAGCACATTTACCTGGAGCTCTGAGAGAAATCTTATCTGGGGCTGGACCCCAAGAAAGTTTTTATTATATGCCCATAAGGATTTATCTTTACTATCTAAGGAATAACACCCCTGAAGAAAGCTACATAAGGATGGGTCTCCGGTGGCAAGCATGGTCCTAATTATTTTAGATTTTGCCCTTCCTGAGATCATTGATTGACATGATTAAATTCTTTTCTTAAACTCTGTATTTTCAGTCTCTTTTTTAATGGTTTATGTCCTTTAATATCTAACAGTTCAAATTACTTTTGGTAACATAGGAATTCTCACTATTCCAGTCTTAGGCTTCCTATATTCTTCCCCAGGAACACCAGAACAACACAAATCTTTCCTTCTGTGCCTTAGAGTGACATAGAAAAACTTCTTTGTCTATTTTTACCATTCTCTAATCTCCTTTTGGTTGCTTTAGTGTTTTATGGTTTCAGAGAGATATAATTTTATGGGCCTAATTTACACACTGGTCTAAATCACTGAGAAATGCCAAAACCTCCTTTACTTCAGAAAGATCATGTCTCATCATAGAACTCAGAAAAGCCTCTAAATTTCTACAATCAGTCTCCAGAATATTGCTTAATTAACTTCTTTCTTAACTCCCTTGTGAACTCAGTCTTATTTGGTCTTGTGAGTGAACATCAAACACCCATATCTCTTGATCAATTTACCCAGTAATGAATAGTTCCTCTGCTGCCTTCCAGTTCCCAATCTTCTTGAAAAAAGGATAGCAAAGTTTCTCTAATGCTTAATATAAGCTAGCTCATTAGAGAATAATTTCCCTTGTATAGTCTGAGATCTACAATCCCTTCAATGAGAAATTATGTTGTAAACTTTGTCTGCCTCTATAGCATTCATACTGATCCCATGTGTCCCTGTACTCTGTAGCTTTATGAATTAGGCTATGAGAGGTTCTTTTTCTTTGACTTAAAAGTCCTTTCAGAAGTTCAGTCTTAGGAGTTCAGAAGCAAAACACTGTGCTTCATGACATTCACAGATTCTTATATAAGACCATTATTAAGGCCTCACCTGCATATATTTTTCCCTATGTAACAAAGATTTGTATTAAAGGCATATCTTCTATCACTTTTAATTCATTCCCTGCCTCTTAACTATCAGACTCTTCCAAACTTTTACACCCTTGCAGGGGCTCTTTGGCACATATCTAATGTATTCTCTTCATTTTGGCCAAGGGATATATGTTATTATTATATTAAATGATAAGGCTGAACCTCTATCTTAGCTTATCATATCTAATTTGTCTTTCAAATCAGAGGCTAATATGAAGAATAAGAACACATGTTTCTTTCACATTGACCATGTTAAACATGTAGGAAAAAAGCAATACTACACCAAATGATTAGTATTTGAAGAGATGAATGTGTTCATTACCTTAATTTGGATATTGCACAATTATATCAATGTAAATAATTGTCATATTATGCTTCATAAAGATGAGCAAATGTCATGCCTCAATTAAAATCCAAATAAAGGTCAACTTCAAAACTTGAATGGAGCCTTTGGAAATGTCAGAGAGTTAAGGAAAAATTTTAGTGAGTGCTAGATGCTCAGAGGAAAAGGAAAATATCAAAAGATTTATTAATAAGATAAATTCAGAAATTAGGGTATACTGCTAGAGCTGAAATTTTGCAATAGGAAATGATATTGAACATGTGAGTCAGAGCAGGTTAGAGGGGAACTAAGTGGTGATAAGGTCAGATTTAAATCATAGCCCTAGGTGTTAGCTCTTGAACATAGAGCTTCAGCTATGAAGATTAAAGGCACTGGTACCAACAGAGGATGTTTTAGATCTTGATGAGCAGTCAAAGAGAAGTGTTAGATTCTGTTATTTGAGAATGACTATATTTATCTCAACCTGAACTCATTACCTTCTAGGTATATTTTTCCTTCCCTAAAGTGTCAGATGATGTGTTTTATGAGAAGATTTTCCGTATTTTCATGAAGTCTGTTTCCAAAGACAGATATAAGTATATATCACTAAAGATTAACTTTGGAACATTTCTACTACCAAGCAGAGAATTAGTAACAGATTCAGGAAGCCTTGGTTCAAGGAATTTCTGATACTTGTGGTGAGGCAGATAAACTGAAAATAACTTAGCAATCTGATATTTGAGTTGGGATATGCACACACTCTTATTCTAGCAATACATCTGCTACATGTGTATGCATACACATACACACTTACACGTACACACATAAATACCTATTCTAGTAACATAGTTATCAACTTGTTAACACCCTAGGCTCTCTACTTGTATTGGGAAACATCAACCTCTCTCTCTCTCTCTCTCTCTCTCTCTCTCTCTCTCTCTCTCTCTCTCTGTCGCTCTCGCTCTCGCTCTCACTCTCACTCTTGCTCTCACTCTGAAAAATAGTATTCACTTAATGTTTTCTTCTATAAGGTTCCTCTGTGTAATACTGGCTTTCCTAGAACTTGCTCTATAGACAAGGCTGGCTTTGAATTCAGAGATCTACTTACTTGTCTCTGCCTCCCAAGTGATGAAACTAAAGGTGTACCACTGCCAACTGGCTCACTTGTCCTCTTCTTAATAACCATCAATTATAATTCTTTCCAGTCATACTCCCATGATCCTCTGAGGTACATTGCTTACTTGTTTGCTTTCCAAGACTTGCATGATTTGCTAAACTTCTTTTCGCATACAACTCAGAAACATCTACCCAGGGTTGGTACCACTTACAATCGGCTGGGACTTTGTATAACAAACATTAGTTGAGAAAAATATCTATAGATTTGGCTACAGACCAATCATACATAGGTATCTACTTCTTTATTACATTTTTAAATTTTATTTTTGAATAAAGTCTCATTGTTATCCATGTATCCCCTTGTTCAAACTCCCTTCCCTCACCCGATCCCTTCCAGTTGCATATTTCTAGATATGTCTAAGCATGGGTTAACTTAACAAAAAACCAACCAGCACAATTGACCCTTGTCAACTTGACACATGAAACATCCTTATTACACCATAATTTTTCTTTTATTGTTATTCCCCAATTTCTTGTATTAAAAGTCAATATAAATACATTCCAATATTTAAAGGTCTCACTGTTTTTAAGCATTTCAACACTTAAGCACATAGTCTCTTTAAACTATTCAAAATCACTCTAAACGTTGGGAATCTCTCTATAACTCCAAAGTCTCTTTAAAAATTCTAGCTTTTTCTAAAATAGCAAAGTTTTTCTAAAGTATCCAAAGTTTCATTGTTTGATTCCTGTAAAACTAAAATAAGTTAAAAAAATATTTTTTTTTTCTCAAGAGAAAATGACTAAGGCACAGTCACAATCAAAGTAAAACAATGGTCAGATCCTGGGACTCATAATCTTCTAATGTCTAGAGCAGATTTGTGGTGATATATTTTATATTTAATAAATCAGCCTAGAATATCCAAGAACAGAATCACCCACAGTCAAGCCATGAGGGTCAGAGTGGTAACTCATGCCTTTAATCTCATCACTCAGGAGATAGATCTTTCTGTATTTCTGTGAGGTCAAGGCCTAACAACTAAACAGTAGTAGCTCACACCTTAAATCCTAACCCTAAAGTTGTAATGCAGAATTGAACCTGGAATTGAAAGAAATGGGCAGAAAAGATATTTGAGGCAGACATAGGCAGACATTCAGGCATTCTGTAGAAGCAACCAGTCAGTCTGAGGACCCTTGAAGATAAATAGCTTTTACCCTGTTCAGCTTGAGAAGTTGGCTGGGTGAGAATTGACTGTGGTCTGTTTTCTCTCTCTGATATTCCAGCTTTCCCCAATATCTGGCTCTAAGTTTTCATTAAATACCAACTGCAATACAAATTCATTTCTCCAGGTCAATATTCCAACACACACACACACACACACACACACACACACACACACACACACACACACAC
>PVIH01005973.1:0-116873 GCA_004025045.1 Sigmodon hispidus | reverse complement strand
ATCTACCCACCACGTGGCTTGCAGCCCGTGGCTCACCTGAATTCCTACATGCTTCTTCTTCGGGGGACAGATGGCGACTAGTAAACTCCACCCCTTCTTCCTACCTGCCTGCCTCTGATTCTCCACCCACTTCTATGGTGCCCTGCATGGGTCCAAACAGTTATTTATTTTACATCATACAGAGAACATTCCACCACAACATGGCAGGTCACAAGTATCTATAACCTCAGTTCCAGGTGATACAAGACCTTCTGAGCTCAGTGGGCACCAGAAACATATCATGTGCAGCATAAACATACATGCAGAAGACTCATTCATATGCATAAAATAAAAATAAATTAAAAAAGAGTCACTCTCACAGTGGTCTCATCTCTCCTGTATTCCTGCTAGAAAGTGCTATTGCCTTTTCTAAAAAAGAGTCCTTGAAGAAAACTGTGATTCTGTTCCCAAAATCTGAGAAACTACAGTGAAGCAGAGAGAAGCCTGGTTAAATGGGGTCAAAAGGGCAAACCCAGGAAAGTGACCCAAAGGAGGAAGGGGACTGAGGCAGGGGGTGATCTGTGAAGACAGGCCTGGATAAGTATCACATACATGTGTTCTGATGCAGTTTGGGCGGATAGGAGTAGGGGGCAGGAGATGTCTGGCTCAGCTGACAAGATCAGGGACTCTTGAGTAGCAGGGCCATGACCTTTCTTTCTCCCCTCTTGACAGGGAATTTTATGCCCAATTTGAGGAACTAAGAAGTGTTCACTTGGTCATGGAGCCACGTGGTGCCAGGCACTAGGCACCTAATAAATGTGGGCGAATATTAGTAAAAGTGAGTAAACACCATTGCTCTTTAGTTACTATGAAATGACAATAAAACTACAGCAAACATAGACAAACATAGACCTTTCCTTCGGAGGGTCCACCCTGGCCAGGCTTCCTGGAGCCAGGTACAAGGCGTGTAACAGACCCGTTTCCTGTTGGTCCTTGGCCCACACAGCTTGTGGAATTTTCACTCCTTCTCTATCCATCTCTGGATGCTGCAAGAGCCAAGTGACTCCTGGTTCACCAAACTTAGCTGTTTGTGTGTGTTCAACAAGAGCTGTCTCCTGTATTCAACAAATGTGTAATGTGTAATGATTTTCTTTTTTAATTCACAGCCAGTTAAACTGTTTATAGTCTGTCTGGGCAGGAAAACAAACTCCTGAAAGAAGAAGAAAAAAAAAAAAAAAAGAAGAAGAAAAATTTTAGCATTTTATTTTCAGAACTCAACCTAGTTAAACTCCTTATTTAAAATTTTAAATTTTTCAGTACAACTTGAATTTGTGCCGTTGAAAATTTCACTCTTGGAATAAAATTAGCATGTTTATTTTGAAAACACAGCTGAGTATAAAATTTAAAACAAAAACATGTTTTAACAATGAAATTGCTGATTTTCCTGGAAAGTGTCAAAGATTTGGAGATGATTGGATGATTGAGTGATTCTGTGTGTGTGTGTGAGAGAGAGAGAGAGAGACAGAGAGAGAGAGAGAGAGAGAGAGAGAGAGAGAGAGAGAGAGAGAAAGAAAGAGAAAGAGAGAGAGAGAGAGAGTATGTGTGTGAGTGTGTGTGTGAGACATTCTCTCTGGCAGTTAAAGATATGGATGTGATGTGTATGTTGATTGACTTTTTCTGAATCTGCTTGTTTAGCTGAGTGATCACTGATCCCCTTCAAAGCTCTGACTCTGTCTTTTTAACAAAACCCAGAGCAACAAATTCAGATAGGAAGCAGCCAGCTTCTTCCATTCTAAAAGACTACAGTTACCATGTGCCTGACCTCAGCATCATCTGCTCCTCACTGACAACTAAAGAATCCTACAGTCATCAAAGGGTTGGATCTCTAGCTGACATTCCTCTCGGGAGAGCCTTTGGTGGGGTAGACTGACTTTCATCAGTGCATGAGAAATCTGGAGGTCCTGGTCCCTTTTGCAGACCTTTCTTGCGTCCTGGGAAAAACAGAGTGTGAGTGTCCATATGGAGCCACTTGCCTTTTCTCTTGGGCTTCATCTTTGGCTGCAAGAACTTCTTGCTTTATCAACAGAGCCCAGTGAATCCTTCCTGCTTCAACATTTCAACATGGCAGGGCAGTGCCCACCCTTCTCTATATAGTGGTGACACTTATCTCTTACTGATATGCCCTTTCGTTAAAGGCAAGAAAAGATAGCAAGGTTTTCTGTTAGAGACACAACTGTTTTATGACTGTTTCACACTCAGAACCAGTGAGATGGAAAGACAACATTCCTAATGAATAGCCAGGGCTCCAGGACAGTATTTACCTATATTAGTGACTAAGGTGTGTGCCCCTGGGAGTTGATCAATATTCATCTGAAATTTAACTTAGGTCTGAATTATAAGGCATTGGGATAATTTTATGCCTCCCTTTTTCTCTTATAAATAAGGGAAATATTAGCCACTTTGGGACTACTTGACACCATGTCAAAAACATCTACTGATCAAAAATAAAAAAGAAACCATAGACAAACCCAACACTAAGTTTTCCAGTACTTCCTGTCTCAGTACTTATTAAACAAGGTAATTTCCAGTTGTAGCAGCAGGGTCCTGGAAGCAGCAGTGTAGCTAAGGGGCTCCGTTTCTTTCCTAGCCAAGATTCTTGCTGTCGTAGGACTGACAGGAGCTTTGGCAGTAGCATGGTGTTGGAGATCCTGTCTACCCATCCCCTGACTTACAGCATTTGGAGTAGACTTGCCAGCATGGAGGTAACTTCACAACGAGTAAGAAAAGATGTGGGGACCTGGTCCTTTTTTCTTCCTGTCCTGCATGAATGATGGGAAACCCCCTCTGACTCAGGTAGATCTATCCTCCTTGAGATAGGCTGGTCTAGGGAAGCCTAGTTATCATTCCAGGTGGTTGTGAACTAGAAGCTGAGTATAGGATGCCAAGAGGTCCTTGCCAGGTTCTTGAACTGTGTGAGTCCCTCAAGAGTGGAGCTATCAATAACTGGGCCATGTTCAGAGCCATAGAAGCAATACTTTATAAGGCAAAGATACTGAGAATGCCACTTGCCTCCCATGTAGTATTCTTAGGTAGATAATTTCTTCTGATTGAAGTATCTCTCAGATGATATCTATTCATATTTTCCTCCATAGCCTGGTCTGCTCTCCAGGCCTCATCTTCACTGTGTGAGCAGAGACCTTCCTGTGAGTTCTGAGCTCATAATGGGAATCATGTTTCCATAGAACATCCCTTCAATTGCTACGTCCTGGTTTCACAGGCTCAAAGCCCATATGTCTCCCATTTTTTAGGATGTGTTTTCTGACAGATATCCTTTTTGATGTGCTATGAGCCCTCAGCAGGAACCACACAGGTGACTGGTCTCTTGCTGATGAGCTGGGCAAGATTTCCAGACAGAATTTTTCTTTGCTAAATCTCTTTTTCCCCAAAGAAAATGTTTTTGAATTGACAGAATACTTTTCAAAACAATGTATATAATTTTAAGTTCCATTCTTTTCATTGTTCATAATTTGAAAGGAAAAGCCTGAGATTCTATGCTATGCAATGCTGGCATATCTAGTTTTGATTTTGACACTTTGTTTTGGGAACACATGGTTCTCATGAATGCATGAATATAATGCTGGTTTTTGAAGCTGCTGTGGGAGAAGCTCACCTTGTTTGTCTAGGGAGTGGAGCTTGTTTCTTGATTGGAGGTCAGGCCTGGATGATGAGGGACACCATGCTTTCTCACTCTTGCATGGCTTATTTATTTGAAAGTTGCCTCTCATCAGCTTCCTCAGCTTTCAAACCCTTACAATAGAAGACTTCCTAGGGGCGGGGTAAAGGAGAAGGCTACTGTTGTCTTAGGAAGGGCTGCAATGTGCTCCTCACCCCCACCAGCTCATTGTTGCTTTTCCAAAGACAGAGCCAGTCCAATAGAGCTCAGAGCTTTCTTGCAGCTGATGCTGCTATGCCTGCATTGACGCTAGAGTCTTCCATTTCCACAGGAGAGTTCCTCTCAGAAGCAAAGCACTATTGCTGTCTGTCCAGCTGCTGTGGTCCAGGATGATGTAGACACCTTGTAGAAAAGACCTACCTCCTTACCTCCAGAAAAATCATTAGCAGTAGATACCAGACATCCCAGAGTGGCTACAGTGTCCAGGACAGCTAAACTAGACTCTCCTAGGTTTGCAGTTAAATCCTGACATCAGGGCTTGGTTTGAACTACAGAAACCTTGCCCTGACCTTCAACATGCATATAAGCCTTGGGTCATACAGAGGTTTAAGAGGCAGAGGCTGAGAATTAATTAGAATTCTAATCTTGCTCTTTTTCTCAGCCTTCAACACCACAGTTGTCTTTACCAGTTAGGATATCCTAAAGTGACTGTCAAGCCATCTCTCTGTTTTCTGAAAAGGAGGCAGGGTGGGGAGGGTACAAAAGTAAAGCAGGTTTTTTTCCACAGAATCTGCCCTCTAGATCTCTGCTTATAGGGTTCATTTTTTATTTTCTGCCTCTTTCTTTGGCATGTTACATCTAGAATCTCCCTCTTCCAGAGGTTAGATGCTAGACAAACAAAAGCAGTCTTCTTTTATAGTAAGGGCAAGTTTCAGGGACCTAACACATTGTCTCTAGAAGAGCTGACTTCTAGAGTCTTAGCATACCTCAGGTACATTAACAGTCATAGATCTTCACTAGAAAGCATACAGGCAGCCTTGCGACTGTTCTCTGGAAAACAAAATGTAAGGGATCCAGGGTCTCTGTTAAAAGAATTCTACATCGTTTTTCTAATTCTAGATCTGCATTTACTCCTCAGATGACGGGCAGACAGGTAGATGGACAGACAGGTAAGCAGGCTGGAGAAACACAAGGTAGAGCTACTAATCACAACTTTGTATCTGTCCATGGTTAGTGCCCAACTTATGGCAACATTGACATGTGTTGATGGCACATCAATGTACAAACTGGCTGCATCCTGCAAGGAACTCATCCTTCATGGAGTGGCATGCTGCTCTCCTGTGCATCTATTTTTGTTTCTTTGCATTAATAAGTTTGCAGAAATAGGAAACATTTGAGGTGAGAAGGCTCGGAGCCCCATAGACCAATGCCCCAAAACACTCTGTTGTAGGTTTTTGTTTGTTTTCTCTTTGGTGGCCTACAAGTCAGCTCTCAACTAAATACATGGAGACTTACTCTTACTTATGAATGTTCAGTCTTACTTTGTATTGTATTTAACCAGTTTTTCTTAAATTATCTTTGCCTCTGGGCTTTTACCTTTCTTTATTCTGTATACTTTTCTTTTCTTCTTACTCTGAGGGTGATTTTGTGGCTGAGTGGCTGGCCCCTGCTGACCTCTTTTCTCTTTTTTCTTGCTCCCTCTCTCCAGTTCTTGAATCTATCTTTTCTCCTGACTAGTTTATAAGCAAGCAAAGTAGCACAGCTTCACAGAGTTAAACAAATGCAACATAAAAGAACACAGCACATCTTTGCATCATAAAAGCAAATATTCCACAGCATAAATGCATGTAACACGTCTTCAACTAATATTTTACAACATTCAGTATTTCTGAGTAAGTTTTCTCTAATTGATGGGAGTTTCAGCTTCTCCAGTAACCTTAGCGCTGAGAACTTTCTGCGAAGATGCGTTCTATCGTTCTATCCTTCGTGGTGCACTGCTCTGCCTTTCCAAGTAACCATGGAATTTGCAGGGTAAATTGTGGGCTCAGTGGTTCTGCTTGCCAGCTCCAAATGAGTTGCCAGTCCACCAAGTGTGAGCTCCCAAAGTCCATGGTGCTGTGGAAAGAGCACCCAAGTTAATGAAGCACTTCTCAGCTGTTCCAATGTGCATCATTTCCAGTTCTGCTTATTCCTTCTGAAATGCCAGTTTCTTATTAAAACAAAAATAAAATGGTCAATTTTCCATTTCAAATGGAATCAGAAAATAAAAATATTTCCTGGCATTAGCGGCTGGGTGAATTTACTTATGAGTGTTCAGAAAAAGGTTTGCATGTGGGACTACCTTGTCTCTGTGATAAATGCATTTTTTGAATTTCTGCTTGAGCATAGGATTTATGTCCCTGCCTTCAAATCTGTGTGGTGACCATGGAAATAATAATAATTTAATAACTACTATAATATTCATCTTGTAGGCCTGCTCAAAATGGTCTATGTAAATTGCTAGGATTGCTAGACCCACAGAGTCTTCTAAAAATATAGAAGACGGAGAGATAAAGGATGGCAGAAGTCAAAACTCTTTGCTTTTCCTGACCCCAGCTGACATTGTCAAGCCCTCACCCCCAGGATGCTTCCCAGTGCAGAGGGGACTGTTGCTGAAGCAGGCAAAGCCTCCTGTGCATGGAGATTCAAGTATCCAGAGCTAAATTCTGCAGAATGAAGAGCACACTCACAGGATGTGAGCTCAGTATCAACAGCCTTCCTCTAGGATTTCTATTGTTAAACTGCAAAGCATCTTCAAATAGTTTTGTTTTAAGACAGCAGCTCAGAAGGTGGCAGGTGTTTAGGCATTTCCTGCCAAGCCTGATGACCTGATTTCTATCCAGGGGACCTAAATGAAGTAAAGAGTCAATTTTAGAGTTTTCTTGGGATCTCCTCATTCATGTGAGGGTGTATATGCCCTTGTCCTTGCTTCAGACGTGCACATGGGCACACACACACACACACACACACACAGTGGCCTCATCACTTTAAAGTTAAATTAAAACGCCTATGTAAGGAAGAACCTGATTGATTAGAGTCAATGTGTCAGAAGAAAATGGTTGGATAATCAGCTTGGACACATACTGTGTGTGGTCCAGTGATGGGTGATTATTGGATTGTTGGGTATAATTGGGGAAAAGAAGTCAGGGGTTTAGGAGAAAACTGTGGAACACCAGTTTCATGGAAGCAGCTGCATATAGGAAATGTTCTAGCAAAGAGGTCCTGCTCCAGGCCAGCCACATGCCCCATTTGAGGCACATAGGTGCTTCAGTACAGTGTAAGTACAGCAGCCTTTAGTGCCCTTCCCACTTATGGCATAAATCACTCTCAAGAACCATGGATTCTTACTAATTGCCATTCATGAGCATTCCTGCCTCCATAGTAACATCTTGATGCAGGCCAAAAGCCTGGTCACCCTTACCTGACACCAAGTCTTTTTCAGTGTCTCTGACACAAGCCTTTCTCTCATGTTCTCTCATTAATCACAACTACTCCAACTGCAGTAAAATGTCTCCCCTACTGAAACATCTAGCACCATGCTTCATTTTCTGGTTAGAGTTCAAATGATCTACAGTGTTCTGCTTGCTGATCTAGCTTAGTTCTAACCTTTCACTAATGTGCTGAATTTCTTTCCAATGCAGCCAAGTTGGCTGCTGCTTTTTAGAGCCTCCATCCTTCTTGTCATGGTCCTTACTGTGTGTTCTAGTAGCTCAAGTCTCCCTGGCTACAGCCTCCCCTCAACAGATGGGTCCATCAGACATTTTCTTGAGGACAGTATGGTATGGTATAAATGACTGACTTCTGGGACCACCCATAGCAAACAGTTCAGAGACATTTAGCCCTTAGAGTAGTGCTGGGGGAAGAAGAGTAAAAGAGAAAAAGGAATGCAAGTATCAGTCATTGCAGTATTTAGAAATGGAGGTGGGGAAATAATCTTCCAGGGAGCCTGAAAGGCAGTCTTGAGTTTCAAAGAATGCATATATTGCAGGTCCTGGCCTAGGGCTAGTCACTACATGCAACATGTTCTTGAACCCAGTATGTTTCTAAATTACCTGCAGCATATGTCATATTATAAAAGAGCACATGAACCTTGTGAGTTTTCCTGACATGAATTAAGGCTCTGGTTGGAAGCTCCTGGTTGGCAAGGTATGGTGGGGGACTTATCTCCTCTCAGTGCACTACACATATTTGAACCCTCTCAAACATACACATGTACATACACACACACACACACACACACACAATCCACAAGAGGGGGTAAAAGCAAGCACATGGATATACAGACACATACATAGACAGGCAGAGACATACAGACACACAGACATTCACAGAAAAGCGTGTACATCAGCATATACAACTATAAAGATACAGACTCTATCATGTAGACACACACATACAAGACTCTCTCACACATCTACAGATATACATATGCACTCTCAGACATAGAGACCACAGCACATACATACAAACTTTCATATGCCAACATAATTTTTACATAAATAGTAAAATCATTGGAGAAACAAAAGCTTATGTTACTTTGTCATCCCAAAGGAGCACAGTTCTTCAGACACATTGAGAGACCTGGTTAACATGGTTACTTACTTGCTAAGGACAAAAGAATTTAGGAACTGAAGTATGAGTTCAAGCTCTTTTCTGTCAAGGATCATGAGGCTTGATGAGCTTCATCCACTTTACAAGTTATGTGTGGCATTCTGTGTATCATGCAATGCTCTAACCTCAGAGGTTAGCTCTACAAAACACCAGTGACCTACTGAAATATATATTATAGAAGAGACAGATGTTGAAACAACCCCTGAAGGAGGGATTGGGGCACTCTGCAACATCGCTAAGATGTAACAAATGCCAGATACAATCTTGCTGACTCTCAGGAACAGCACCCCTTCCCTTTCATGGGAGACTCAGATCTTTCCTAAGCTTGCTGCTCAGGACATGAGAATGATTAATGAGTTGGAAGAAGTTTTAAAAGGTTATGGTAGTATACATAGTTGCCTTAATGACAAGATGGTTGACAGCCAACCTGGAAGTGACATTCAGGAGCAGAGATGGGTGTCCAAGAGGAAAGTGACCAGCTGTTCCCTGTCTTCAGTCAGAAGGAGACATGATGGAATTGAGGTTAAACTGCTTCATATGGCAATAATTTAGGATATTAAGAACTTCCTGAGCCTGGCCTGGGTTACCATAGAGAGGGATAGAGTCCTCCTTCAAGGTCTTTAAAAAATAAGTTCTGTCCAACTCTATTACAGTGCGGCTGTTTCTTCAAAGTCAGAGTTGAGGATCCTGCCAAGCGGAAGGCCTGTGGGAGTTGTTCCGTAGCGCCCCCGTTACCTTCTCTTTTTCTTTTCCTTCTTCCTTCCTCCCTGCTCCCATCTCCTTCCACCCTTTCTTCTTTCTCTCCTCTTCCCTTACATTTCCCTCTCTTTTTAATCTCATTTATTTTGTTCTTCAATATTTTAATTAAGAACAGTAAAATTTCTTCTTTTTTTTGGTGTAACATTACTAGTTTGGCCAATCATCCATAAAACTACCTTCAAAATCAAAATGTAGAAGAGTTATAATTTTTGCATTTTTCTTTAACCAATACAATCTTTCTCTCAATGTACACCTAGCAAGTTTTAAAAACGATTAGAGATTAATACCAAATTGCCCTCTTAACTTGTATGTAGAAAGACACATTAGAATCTGGCTTCATTCTGAGGCTGCACATAATGGTTTTGACTAGTAGAATTAATACCCCAATATTGTAAACTCTTTTACTTGAGAACACTTTATATGATCTTTGATATATAGGCATACACAGACACACAGGCACAGACACACACACACAACACTCAATGAGAATAAATTGTAAGAAATTTTATATTAGAATAGTTCTTTGGAGAACATGCAATTATATTAGTAAAGAGGAAAACAATTTTGCACACGAATGAAGGGTAATATGCTTATTCTTACATGAAAAATTAAATATCAACTGAGTATTCTTACTAAAGAACACCAAACATTTTCACTGATTTTTGAGGTTGATCTATATTTTGATCTTATAATCATCAATACTGAGAATGCATTTTCACATAAATATTTACTATGTTGTTTAGGGTCATTTTATAAATTGTTAGAAATGCTTTTCTAATTCCAAGTCAAAATTCATAATTATTTATGAACCCGGAGTCAGCAACTCAACATAACTTTGAAAACCGTAAATTTAAATTTAATACAATATGAAGATACACTAACTTGATATTTACATCCCAAGTAATGAATGATAGGAAAACACTGTATTTTTCTGTAATTAAACCACTATATTTATATGAGATTAGAAAGTTTTGGTTTGTACAACAAAGCACTGAAATACCATAGCTCTAGATTTGATTAGTGATGTTCTGGGCAGTGTTTATTAGCATTGTGAGGCTAGAGAGCATGCACAGTACAAAATATGCATGCAGTGTGTTTAGGAGAAAGCCTGCAATGATGTTGTGAAATGCAACACAGCCCAGCCCAGCAAAACACATCAGATCCATACCCTATTGGGTCTGAAATTATTTTATTGTTGTATAGTCAGAAACTTTTCACTGTCACTAAATTCTTAGAACCTCCACATTCAGCTGCACAATCACCAATGGGTGAGGAATTACAGTGTATAAGACTGTGGATTAATAGAGTGTCCAATGCTTACTACAAGGACAAATTTTATAGACTACATGGTAGGTGACATCACAATCATAAAAGCATCATAATTAGCTTATGCAAATTAAGATGGTAATGACATACTCATAAGAGATGGAATCTCTTGAATCCATTTCGAAGTATGTGGTCCTCCACTAACCAAAGACTCTTTACATGTCTCATATCTATTTGTTTGTTTGTATGATGTATGTTTTAGTCACTGTTCTATAGCTGTGAAGGCACACCAGAACCAAGCCCTTTATCATCATGGTGAAGAGCTTGGAGATAGGCAGACAGGCATGGTGCTTGGGCAGTAGCTGAGAAGTCTATATTAGGATTCAAAAGCAACAGGCATGGATCCATTGGACCTTCCATGGTATTTTGAAATCATAAAACCCACACCCAGTGACACACTCATTCCAACAAGGCCATACTTCACAATAATTCTCAAATAGTTCATCAACTAGGGACTAAGCATGCATATATGTGGGATTATGTGGATCGTTCTCAATAAAACCACCATGGTGCCTTTAGAATGAGGTTCTGAGAGTCAGGTAACATTTGATTTTTATGGTAAAGCTACAGACATTCCATCCCACCCTCTTTCTATACTTTTTTCCCCACTGTCCTGCCTGGTCCCTGTAGCTGAAAGTCAGCTTACTATAGGCTTCTGTGGGTCAGACATGCAATTTCACTGATGCTCAGCCCTTCATTGTTGAGCTGTAGAAATGGGGTGTGCAGGAATAGTCCCCCCTCCCAGTGGAATTCTGTGCAGCTGCTGAGAAAAATAAGTTTGATTTCAGGAGGTGAGCTGAGGAGGAAGCTATCTGGGATCAAATTTTAGACTCCTTCAGGGCTTGAGAGTAGAGTGAAAAGAAATCTCTTTGCCAGGAGTGATCCTGTTTCCTAGGACACTCAGCTTCTGCCAGATAAATAGGGAATATGAGACACTAGAGAGATGGAGGGATTAGTTTTGTGAGGAGCAAATGTTGATCTTTCCTCACTTGCTTTTAACAAGTCTTTGCCTTGCTGAAACATTTTTTATTAAATTTTAATCAAAAGCACAAAAACAGATTGTTTATCATAGGAAAGACTGTGTTGTAAGCTTCCTCTGCTCGGCCAAGCTTTCTGATGCTGCTGGTCCAGCCAGGTTCCCTGATGCTAGTCCAGCCAGGCTCCCAGATCCTAACCCAGACAAGCTGATCAGTACTAGTCCCTCCATTCAAGAACATGCACCTGCAGTACAGATGGACAGGGAGTGTCTGAAGACAGACAGACAGAATAAGTTAACTTAGTTTGGGGCAGGGTATTTCCTTCAATGTGAAGATTATCATAGAAAAATTTGTTAAATGATGTTAAGAGTTTAAATTTCTCTTTGATGTGTTTATTTGGAGTCCTTTGTGAGGTCCTAAATGGTTTATTTAAATTTTTAGGACAGAGAAAACTAAACAACAAGTATTATGCCCCCTATTGCCTCCAGTGTCTCACACTGAAAGTCCTTTGTGTGAATGGTGGGGTGCACTGTGTCCAACAACAACACATATTTATAGAATTTAGCTTCCAGATGGAAGAGCTCAGTCTTACTACAGCTTAGCTGTTTGTTTGTAAGAAACACTTTCAGGTCTAATCCTTAATGCTCAATGTTCCTGAGTACCTGAGAGATGAATACCAGCCACATCATAGTTTCAGAATGAGTACAAAATTTCATTCAATGTAAAAGGACACTTTCTGTTCTGTTATGGGTGATAGTGTTACTTCATAATAAAATAACAACTCATAGAGAGAAGGGATAATCACCTGTGATCAGTCTTTTGTGATGGGAGTTCTTCAAACTCTGATCAAGCCCACCTTCTGGTTTCTGTAGCCTTTGCACTAAAGGACACTTTCTTTCCAAACTTGAAAGATCTGGCTCCTCCCAGTTCTATGAAAGCTAAAACTATAAGCACCAATACTTCAGAAATTATGCTATTTGGATGAAGATTTAAAAGAACACAATTAAATTCAGTCACAATAGGTTGAGCTCACTTACCCTGACTACTAAAGATAGAGATACCACGGGGACGATGATCTTGTGAGGCTCAGAAAGAAGATGCCATGGTCTTTGATAATTTGGTAGGGTTAAGGCAACCCTACCAAACTAATATCACAATGAAGTTATGATGTCACATGAAGCCTGTGAATGTTGCCCTTTCTCTCCTTGGGGGCACTCAAGAAGTGACTTTAATATGAAGATAAAAATTCTCTTCTCACACATTAAGCTCTTGGTCACACAAAGCACAGGTTTTTCAGGCTCTCAGGTCCACACTTTAGAGGAACACACAACTTTTACAGAGATGTTGTGTTTGTATGTGTTTCCTTTAGAGTCACTAAGAATTCTTGATCCTCAGCTTGAGAAGAGCAAGTCTCAAGGTGAAGCTATTTAGAGGAAGTAGGTCACTGGATGGTCCTTGACATTCCTTGACCCATTCCCACCTTGTATATCCAGCTTGTTTTCTTACTGCAGAGGCAAAGTGATTAGAGAATTCAAGGTACAGCTATCTTGTCTCTGCCTCCCTACCTCAATGGGCTGTATGTACACCATGTTTCTTTAAACCACAGCACACTCTTCCTCCCTAAACATTGCTTGTCATTTGATCACAACAATAAGAAAACTAACTGGCACAATAGATTTGTTGTAACCAAAGGTGGAACTTTCTGTCCCATCTGCTGATCCCAAATGCACAGCAATCACTTCCCAAATTATGACCCAGAGGCTTGTATTAATCGCAAATACTTGGCTGATGGCTCAAGCTTATTACTAACTAACTCTTACATTTAAATTAGCCAATTTCTATTCATCACTGTATTGACACATGGCTGTGGCTTATTCGTCATCTGGTATCTTCAGTGGCTAGCTCACATCTCCTGACTCTGCCCTTCTTCCTCGGAGTTCTCAGCTTGATTGTCCTGTGTAACCTCATTCTGCCTTGCCATAGGCTAAAACAGCTCTATTATCAGTCAATGAGAGAAATGCATATTCACAACACAGAGAAGAATTATCCCACAGCAGTTTGTGTATGATTAGAGACCATTGAAGACCATTAGAAACCAGTCTAGGAGAGCTCCTTCAAGATGCAGCTGAAGACAGGATGCTAGATAGAAAGCAGGTACCATGAATTTTCCATATCCCTAGTTTCAGATTCAAATACATGTCCTTGTCCCTTTCAGACAATGGAGTGTCCATGAGGCTAGAAACCAGACTGGCTTATAAAGCTTAGTCACATGAGTAAAAATGCCTTATGTTTTGTATACAGACCTCATCACTCTTCAAGTCAGGTGTTGATCTCTATGATGAGGAAGGAGCCCTCTCAGCAGATCAGGTGGCTTTCTCAAAACTACACAATTGGGAAGTTTAACTCCATGCTCAAACCCAGTCCTGTCTGATGGTGTGCTGTCTCTAGAGTCCTGTACCCTCTCCAGTCCTCCCCTGACTTCACACATAATCCAGGGCAGTTGGAGGACACTTTGAAGATGGATTCTGGATGCTTCTATTGCTGACTCCGGAGTTAAAATCCAAGGTTGGATAACTGAGACTTCTGTCTCCTTAGCGTTTGATTTTGAAAACAAACTATGCCAGGTATGACAGCATTAATTTAAGAGTTTATTTTTATTCTAATTATGTAGCTATACATTTAATCAGTTTCCACAATAATATATTCATGAGGCTAAGGTGGAAAAAAGCATAGACCTTTTCTAAAGTCCTTAAATATGATCTTAATATGCCCTTAATTTTTATAAGCTTTTATTGTGCAATCCATCTGAGAGTGATTTGGATAAGATGAGATCTGTTGCTCACTTGTTTGCAACTTAAATAGCCTAAAATAGTTGTAAATTACCCAACAAAGAGAAATGATTTTTCTCCAAGTGGCAGGAGAATGAAGTCAGGCACTTACCTCCATGTTACTTTTCTTTGCTGGACTCACTTCAAGATGTGTATCTAGGGTAAGTGCCAAAAAGCTTTACCTTTCAGATTCTGAGAGTGTTAGATGAAAGTGGCCCATGTTTGGACTGGGCTTTCAGTTGAATTAACTCTTAATCCCATGCCTGCTGTCCACAGAAGCCTTATGTTTTCATTTTTCCATCATCAGCCTATATTTCTCCATATTTTCAAGAAATTATTTTTTACTCTTCTGTAAAGATTTCTAAGCTAAATCAAACAAAAGCAGGCAAATAAACAAAACACAGTAAATGCATTTGGGATCACAGTTGCTTATTGAAAATAGAATCCAGAAGTGGATCTTCTGCATAGTCACATGAGTAAGCCTCATAAAGCTGGTGATTTTCATGGAACGGAAGTTCTGGCCTCATCCCCTGCCTGTCAGCACCTTCTGCCAAAAGTGTCTGAAATGGGATCCTTTCAGGGAAGAATAGGCTGTGGGATTTAAGTTGGGGCCATGTCTATCAAACATTGTCCTCTGTTGGTGAGAACTGAGAACAGAGAGAAGAAAGGACATAATACTTGGGGGTCACAGTAGCTGTCACTACGTTACAGGCAGTTAAACACATAACTACATAAATTTTTTAATTAAAATCATACTGGTTGTCTGTCCCTTGGTTGTATTTAGGAAAATGCCAAGTGACTATTTTTTATAAAGAAGAAACACCACTGAAAGCCAATTCTAAGTAGATTAAAAGAAGCAATAGATGTTTGGGTTGTCTCTTAACCTTTTTGGCTGAGGTGAGCTCTCCACAAGAACAAAACCAACATTCATCTGTAACACAACAAAAAAGGATTCAAGGCTAGAAAAGCATGAAATTCTATTTCGCTCACAAATTCCTATGATAACTTTCCCTTGAAGGCCAGCAAAATGTGTTCCTATACCATGCCTCCTTCGTACTCACAAACAGCCAACTTTCAGCAGAGTCACAGAGTCATTAGACTCTATACTGAGAGCCACAGCATCCCCATGGGAGGAGGTGGTGAAGAAAGACAAGGCCACATGACTCCTGAAGACAGTGAGTGCTGCTAGACTGAAATACACACCTACATGACAAGATGGCCATCCTACAGACCCTTTGACATCTGACTCTCAGTTGAAAATAGAGAGTAATCCAGTGACCCATTCAACTGCACCTGTCCCTGTCAAACTGGCTCATGCAAGATCATGGGGGATGCTGCATAGAATCTTACTTTAAAATTAATCAGTTGTGGACAGCAAAATTGGGAGGGAGTAGGGAACTGCAAAAAGTTAGGGATAGGTGTGAGGGGTAAACATAATTAAAATGGATTGCGTGCATATATGAATTCTCAAATAATAAAAATATTTTTATAAATAATAATTAATCAAGGACATAACATATGTCTTGTATCAAGGGATATATATGTATATATATAATAGTATCTTAAGCATATTATCTATCCTAGTAATCTATCTCACTGAGTCATAATTCAATGTCAGAGCATCATTCTCCATATCTAACCTATATTCTTCATGCTGTCATTAAAAGCCATTTTCTTTCCTTTCCTTCTGATTTTTGTAAGGCATAAGAATTTTTTCTGGCCACCACCACATGGGAGTATTCAGCATTGATGGGAACTGCCTGTATGTGCATAGTGGTGAATCAGGAAGAGAGTCTTGACAATGAGCAGCTTAGGAGTTGGCCATCTGAAGTTGATAGTGCCCAGTGAAAAATGTTCATCAAAACTGATCCTCTTAAGACCACATAAGAAGTATCCAAAACATTTAATTTAGTCATTTTCTATACAAAGCACACTGGAAGGTAGAAGGTCTATATCAGTGGAAGTTTCCTGAGCTGACTAAAAATAAAAATAAAATCATTTGAATGTTTATCTTCTCTTAATCTACACAACAGCAATGAACTTTCTCTTTATCAAATTGCAACATGGAACAAAAATTAAGTTTTAGAGGACAGCCAAAGAAAAGCAGCCCAGAAGCTTAGGTAAGAATGAACTGCAAAGCACTTCCTACACTCAGCTGACCTCTGACAACTGACTACCACATCAGAAAGCATCTCAACAGTCAATTGCAGGACAAAGAGTCCCTCAACAAGAAAGACTGAGAAAATATTTTCCAAAGCATTCCTCAAATCCTCAAGCATAATTTTTATGCATTAGCAATAAGCCAAACTATTTCCCATTGACAATAATATAAACATATTATTTTAGTATTCTTATTTTGATTAATAAAGATGTGTTTGTGAGCCTTGTTGTAACAATTTTAAATTCATGGCTCTAAACTGTAATTTCTTCTGCACCAACCAAGTTTATGCTGGAGCTGTGCCTAAAGCTAAACAGAGAAGAAAATGGAGTTCACAGTAACTATCCATCATCTAACTATTATCTATCTATCTATGTATCATCAGAGAGAGAGAGAGAGAGAGAGAGAGAGAGAGAGAGAGAGAGAGAGAGAGAGAGATTGGGAATAAGAAGCTCTAGATCCCAAGTAACACATACAATGCACAGTGGTGCTCTCTTACAATGTCAGCACCTGGGATGTAGAAGTAACACAATTAGGTGTAAAGCCATTAATTTGAAGCCATCTTGAGATTTATGACACTTCACATACAAATGTAAACTATTCATGTCTTCTGCTCTGTGTGACGTGGTACAAACATGTTAACCTTGTCTAAAAATACATTCCAATTGCCATACCCTGAAACGAGAGACATAAAAACTGACTCCATCCATGGAGAAGTCAGTACAAGCCAGTACAAGCAAGAAACTACTCACTGTGGGGCTCGTTTTTCAACCTCATGTGAAGAAGCTATGAGAGTTGTTAATCACTCAGCTCATGAACTCTGGTCGCCGCAACGGGAAGTCAGTGTCTGCAGAGAAGCTGTTGTTGAGCATCTTTCTTCTCAAGCCCTTTGCAATAGAGTTATATTTGTTTTGTTTTGTTTTCTAAAGCAACAAAAACAATATAAAACAAAACAACCTTGTGATTTAATTTCAATACATATTTAGGGGGAAATTAACAAAAATTACATTAAGATATATAACTTCTAAATGATGACTTTGTAAAATAATGTGAACATATCAAAGTATTTAGATGTAAGTGCACTTTGCATTTAAATCAAAGAAATGTTTGAATGCAACTGTTTTTTATAACTATTTTAACCACATTGTTTGAAGCAAATTATCCATTTCTCCAATGCATTGCTTTATTTCTCTTCCATCTCCTTCACTAATATTAAAATGGGAAGAACAAAAGAAATCAATGGAGAAAATGAGAAAATAAAGCTTATTGGTAGGTTCTAGATTAATACAGAATTAAAATATTTATATGTAAAAATAAAACTTAAAATTATGATGAGAACTGCTAAGTTAGGATCCAAGATATTGGTAGGAAGAAGTATAGGGTATGTGTTAACAAAATAAATGAGGGAGGGATGCCTGGGAGGAAGCCATCTCAGGAAGGCGCTGTGGTTCTGAGACAAGGAGGGATCTCTGCTTTTCCTTTCTTGTTTTTTTGGTTTTTTTTTTAAACTATTTTCCTTAACTCCTAAAGATTTAATCTATAACAGGGTAGAATCAGTGATCCCTCACTGAATTATTGCAACAAAACACAGACTCATAGATGTAATACTGCTCAGATTCTGAGAAATAGAAAATGAATCCTAGGCAATGCTACTCACTCTCAGGTAAGATCTGCAAGAATCCTTCATGCATTTCAAAGATCCAGGACTCTACTGTGATTCTCACCTGAGTGCAGGAAGAAGACAATTCTTTCTACAGAAAGCTGAAGCCAATGGGAAATTGGGAGCAGACTCTCCAAATGCCCAGTAAAACAGCTGAAGACACTGTTTTGGTGAGAACACAGAGGGAAGATTTACCAAAGTCAACATGTTCTCCATAGTATACAAAATGTGCTGCTCAAAGAATGCCTTGGCTGTGTGGAATTCCAGAAAATGTTCTGGTTGAATCGTGTCATGTGGGTACTACAGGCACAATTAAGAGAATAAATAGTCTTGGGAAAGTCCGTTCTCTTCAGATGTGTGGTCTGTTGTAAGTTTGCCTTGGTCTGGTGGATGGTCATATATATATATATGCAGGACTGATTTTACTCTGTGGGAAAGAATAACAAGGAAGAAGAGGAGAAGAAAAAAGGATGAGGAAAAAGACGAGGAAAAAGAGAGAGAAAAAAAGAGGGAGAAGAGAAAGAAATAATTTGGAATGAGGATGTGATGGAGGATATTGTTCAGGAGAGATTGGACAGAGGTAATAGGGATGGATGTTAAAGAATGAAATTACCAAACAATGCATAATTTAAAAAAAGTAAGATGTATGAGGGCTAAAGAAGTTGACCAGGTTCCTGGCCTCAATTTTCTTCTAAACTAAAGAGAAGTGACAGTATTTATTTAGGTGCTTTCCTGGCAGCTGAATGGAACTGTGTATGCTGACTTTACCACTAATACTGAAGCTGTTCATATCAGGGCAAGATTTGGCCCAGGAAAGAGAATGAGATGAACCGTGTGTACTTTCATATCCGGCCTTAATGAGACTAATTAGGGTTGAGTGGTTCAGGGCAAGGAGAGACAGAGATCAGTTCCTGAGGAGCTGCCCTTAAAAGTAAATCAGGGAGGGATTTCTTAGAAAGGGTGAGTCAGTACAGGCAGAGAACATAGAAACTGGGAATTCAGAGTTCACTTGGGAACGAAAGTGATACCTGTGTCCAATAAATTAGGCATTTCTATCAAAATATCTAGGAAAGTTTAAAACACCATGAAGTATGTTCATTGTTGATATACTCAAAGAAAAAATAATATTCATTTCCCTTTATTTTTATTAAATTTTTAAGTTATTAACTGAGGGATATGTATCATTTTACAGCTTATCAAAGGTTCCATGAGAGAGCAGAAGAAATTATCTGTCTTTTGGTGTGCATAGTTCTGGGTGAAATGGTGAAAGCAAAATAATAAAAAAGGCCACCCCCCCAAAACCCCTCTCTTTTGATAAGACTCAAGGTGTGGTCAAAGCAAACCTCCAAAAGACAGTTTCTCTGCAAATTGAGCTACAGTGGAGAGTCCCTGAGAAGCTTCATTTCTGAATTCAAAGGCAAAGAGAGTGGCCTGGATTTCTTCCTGATTTTATAAAATTGGATTTGGCAAGAGAGAGAAGAATACTATAAAAGAAAGGGGAAATAACAAAAAGATAAAGTGCAACTCACAGGCAGAAATAAAGAATTGATCTTGCTTGAGTTTACAATGTGTGAAGTACTAACACATGAAGAAATATTAAAGTGAGGTATTTATTAGAATAAATATAAATAAAAAAGCAAGAAGTTGGCCACTCAAAATTAACTACAAACAATTTAGCACCACTGTACCAAGCCAAAATATGTGAAAGAAATAAAATAAAATAATTGTGTTAAACAAATGTCCCTAGCATAAAGGTAGACTAAAAGTTCACAGAGGGAAAGAAATATCTTCTGATGTAGAGGAAAATATGCACAGACAGCTCTGTGAGAGCTGTGGTCAATCCACACAATATAAAGACCATACATGTTCCACAGGGGCTGGAGAATGTGCTACTTCAGAGATAAGTTAATAAACATTCGAACAGAAGCAATAGCCAGAGCAGGCTAAGTCCCATGTCCTGAATGACAGAACCTGGATGTTTCTGCTTGCATTTCTTTGATGATGTGTGATTAAGAGGTTAAAATAAAACTTTTTCAATAATATTTAAAGAAAAAAATGTACCTTGGGATCAGGAGATGAAAAATGTCTTTAATTTTGAGTTTTTAGGTCTAAAGATGGTATTTTAGAATTCAATCTATACAGTGCTTTCTGGAATTGTACACCCATGGGCTAGTTTAATATCAGCTGTCTCCTTCCTGAGGCTAAGCATGGGCGGTCATATGCAGGTCTTTTGGGGCTTTTCCTGAGGTGATAAGAGGAGTGTGTTTTCTGGTGTCTCTTTCTCCAGGGTTGTTGAAGCTATCTGAAGACTTCCTTTCTCATGTTCTGACCACCTCTACAGATCCTGTCTTCAAATACTATCTCACTGGGGGTCATGGTGGCTTTATCATATGTCTTTGTGTATATGTGTTTCTGCTGTGTATGCACAGATATGTGTATGCGTGTGTGGAGGGGTGCTCATGAATACAAATGGAGTGTGTTTGTGTGTGTGTGAGTGTGTGTAAGAGAGAAGTTGATGTCAGGTTCTTCTACCACTTTCTACTTCATTGAGGCAAGGTCTCTCCTGAGCATATACCTTCTCTTGCTGATTTAGCTAGCTCTCTCCTTGTCTCTGTCTCTTGAGTGCTAAGATTATAGGTGGCCTCCAAGCATTTACACAGACCCTAGGAATGCAAAGCTCAGTCTTCATGCATATCTGACAAACTATCTAATGAGCCTATTCCTTTAGCCCATCATTTGACTTTTGAATAAAAATAATTAAATTTATAATGGTAATATTATAGAGAAACAAGTTTTTACTCTACATTACTGATCATCTTTTGTCAAGAATTAGATACTAAATTTTGCTGGTCTACACCAGAGGTCAGATGTTAGTTAACCATATCCTGTAAGCCAAATTCACTCTACCTCTTGTCAAAATAACTTGTTATAACTTAGATATTCCTGATCATATATATGTAGCCAATGACCACAGAGTGCTTTCTCCCTGTGACATTTTATTAGAATAAAAATTGTTCTAATGGGTTTTAAATTCATCATCTTCAAAATTTCTGGTAACACCAGAAACCAGTTCTAAGACCAGATAAGTACCATGGACTTAACATTTGGTTTTTCGGTGATAAGGACACTAAGCCTGACCTGCGGGGAAGACTTGCCCCATGTGTGGCCCTTGTACACTTGAAATGTGACTGTTAAACTGAAGCATGTTGTAAGTATGTTAAGTATGCACTAAGGAAAAGCATTCAAAAACGCCTCACTAATATGATCCTGTCTTGAGTTCAGGGTAATGTCTACTGGATGCACAGGGTTACTTGTAATGGTTTTGTGAACTTAAGCTGATCCATTTGTTTTCATTTCATTCCATGACTATAGGAAGATCTTCCAGGCAGACATGGTTCCCATATGCATCCCTCTGTGTACAGAACAGCCTCAGGACTATTGGTCTATTTTCAGTATAAATTTAGTCAGAGCTCTATTTCTGGAAAGGACTTTTAAGTTAGAAAAACAGGAATAAGTGTTTATCTGTTTATTGTTCTTTGTTCAAACTGTCTGATCTTGTTTAGCTGGATGTCGACACTATAGTCCATGTGAGGGCCAATGTGCCAATGCTGAATATGATGATCATGTTGCTCTTGAAATAACTGAGGAGTGCTTTCTCAAAAGGCAAACTCAGTACAAACCACTGAGGCTCCCTGCTCTGGGGTCTGCTTTGTTTTACCCCAGCCATCTCCCTGTTTTCCCTAGATGGGAATACAAAGAAGGTCAATGCCTATCTTCATCTCCTTCCCTGAAAAGTGAAATTCAGGAAGAATATAATTAACCTTCCTCTCTCTCTCTGGTTGCTCTAGACTAATGTGCTCCACTGGGACTTTAGGGAGGGACACTTGCATTTGGCACCTTGGTCCCTCAGATAGCTTACATAAGAACTCCAACAAAGAAGAAGCAATTGACTATGAAACCCTGGAGAGTCAGAGACCCACAGTGTTATGGAAGGGCTTGAGCATGGAGATAGTCAACCAGCATGGTCTGAGAAAGCAATTAGAAGAGATGCTGTACTGCTCCCCCACTGGAAAATTAAGAGGGTGGAGAAAGACTTTGGACTATTCTGGGGAAGCACACTGGGTTAAACAGGCTCCTATCCCAGGGGCCACCAAATCAATCAGTGCTAACACTCCAAGGCAAAAAGTGATAGGAATCATCAAAGATGTCTTTGTCATAGATGTGCCCCTCCTCATGCTGGTTCACTTACTCTAGCTCCCGCAGTCTCTTGCTTTCTACCTCTAATTCCTCTTCTTACCAGATGAGTACACCCTTTTGAAACTGTATCACAGCAATGTCATCTCCAAAAGTTGTGACACATCATTAGAACTTAAAAAAAACACCCCCAGATTCTCTTGGGCAATCCACAGTATGCAGAGATGCAAAGCCATGATAAGTTCTCTAAATCTGTTTGAATGCATCCCTGGATATAGCTGGAGGTCTGGGACTTCCTGAGATAAGAGAGACTCACAATCGAATGACTGAAGATTCACAAAAACTCTTAGAACATTTTAAGGGGATTTGTGATTTCCATTGTTGGACTGCTCTCATCACTACCCTTGTCTGTGTACCACATTCACCACACCAATACATGCACTGTCATCCTCTCTCACCCAGCGAATACTTCACGTGCTCACTCACAGGGATGGGAGAGAGAGCACAGTGTATGTTGCTTGTTTACATGTTGTCTGGAAATGTGAACTATAGTGAAATCACATGATGTTCTTAGATATTTGCCATAACTCCTGTTTGCAAAGCAATGCTGGATAAATCCAGGTATTTCATGGCAGGGCAGAGACACAAAACCTTCCCCTCAAACCCTAAAAGTGATCTGAGAAACACAGCATGCTTTCAACTTGCTGCCAACACTAACACCCTAACAGTTTTACCCATAGAATTGCTAACATATTTGAGTTTCTAGAACAAATTCACAAGTCTTAGGTAAACATCTGACTTTTGCATTCCCTGAAATCCCCATACTCTCTTTTATTTTGATTTGTTTTTTTTCTATAGTAAAGTACATCCAAAAGTCAGAAATGAGATAATATAGAGAAAGGTATTTCTAGCATTGAGATGAGATGATAAGCAGGTTGCATGATTAACGATCACAGAATGAACTCTTCCCACAATCCCATTCTCCTTCCTCTATTCCAAAGCAGCACTGTCCATTCCATGGAGTGTGTATCACTAATCCAGCAGGAACTATGCTACCAAGTCTGTAGGCTGTGTAGCTACATCAAGGCAGTGCTGTGTCTTGGTGTTCATTGCAGGAGGCCAGCAATGGAAATTAGTTGTAGTCCTTCTGTAGTACTTTTCTGAAGCTGGCCTTCTTGAACTTGATAAACATCACATGCAGCTGTCAGTAGAGAGTGCTTGATGCCCAGTCCACAGTGTTCTGTACAGTGCTCCTTGAATCACATTCCCAGATTCTCTTCATCATTGCCCAGTTCATAGAAATGCAATGCTATGAAGAATTCTCTAGAGCTGACTCAATGCACCCCTAGCTGCTCTAACTGGAGTTCTGAGGCCTCCTGGGGTTCCTTGACTTGTGACAAGAGAAACCTGGGGTGCTGGTGCAATGTTGGAAGCCTGTAGGAGGAGTGTGGATAGGCAGGGTCTCATCACAAGAAATATTGTTCCCCAGTATGCTTGCCAAGTTCTTTCTCTTTCAGAGAATATAATCTTCAGGAGAAATGTTTTATTGACTCCCTTGTGCTTCCAAGAAAACCCTAAACTGGAATTGAAGAGGAAAACACTGCAAAGTTTATACTGAAGAGTGAAAGCAAGTATGGACAGTAGTGACCTACAATCTTCAGATAAAAACCACTGAGCAACTGAAAAGAAAAACCAAAAGATAGGTAAGAAGTTGCAAAGGCAGCATTCAGAAAGGAATGTTTTAATTATCCATAATTTTAATAATGTATGTGCAGCCTCACAAGTGACTCCAGATAGCATGATCCAACTACAGCAAGATGAATGAACTCAAGGCCCTTTGTCTGGCCAGATGACACAACTATGATATCTAAAACAACCAGGAAAGTAAGACTGTGAAACTGAAAGGGACATATTGAATTAAGATTAGGCTCCACTGCCAAAACCCAACATGACCATGTCTGGAACCTAGAAGCCCATCACCCCTGATATCATCATTATAAATTTTGATGTATGTGAAGACAGAGTTATAAGATTCCTATTGCTTAATTATTCAAAATAGCTAAGAAAACTGTATGCTCATTCTCAAGTTCATGATATGAGTATTGCAAAAAAGAAACATGGGGCATGCCCAGAAAAGGTAACTGATAACACCAGAGAATCTTAAACAAATAATTAAACAAAAAATGGGAATAACATGGAATAAACATGTACTTATCAATTTGACCTCTTTCTTGTATTGAGTGTTAACTCATTGTGAGGAACTCATTTGGGGTGACACAAATCACTCATTGTTGCCCATAAAAGACAACAGACATGAAGTTGTCCTAAAGACCTTTAGTGGTACCAAAATATCTTTCTGACATTTTCATTGTAGCTATCAAATGCTTAAAAGTGTGTGTGTGTGTGTGTGTGTGTGTGTGTGTGTGTGTGTGTGTGTGTGTAAAAATCTTCAAGGACAAAACCACACAGTCTTTCTTATTATTACTTCCTGTTGCTTTTACCTGTAGCCCTTGTTACCACATTCTAAAGGGTAATTTTGTTAACTCTTTCTGTATCCACATTACCCACATGTAAGAGTGAACACTTTGCAATGGCAATTATCAAACTCAATTATGCATGAAATTCAATTTTTAGAACCGTTTACCTCATGTTAATCATGGATCTCATAATAGAATTCTTCTGAGATTCCCTAGGTTTGATTGAAATAACTTTTCAAACAGATACCTCTTGTGACAGCCTTTTCAATGCCTAGGTGGATGCCCACTGGTAACCCACAGGCTTTCTGGAGGTGTAAACAGCCTTACCTATATCATTCAGGGGGTATTATTTCTAAAGGAAAAGATTAGTCCTTTCTGATTATACTTATTTTTAAAGTATCACCCTTGGCAGAAAGCATCTGAATTCTCCATAAGAATAAATTAGACTATAATCCAAAACACCATACATTCTAATTTAGAATTTTAGATCAGAATATATTTTATCAGTGGCTTCAGCTACTAATTATATAGCCCTATTCTTTTATAATTGCTTCTCTTCCTCCTTTTTCCTTTTTCTTCTCTGACTTTTCTTTTCTTTTCTCCTTACTTTCCTTCTTTTTTGTTTTCTTTTCTTTAGCCTACACATTTGTGGCCCAGCCTAAGTCAGTTTCAGCTTGGGGGTAGGTGAGAGATTGGTGTATACATTCTATAAAAGTCACAGCCTGTGTTTCAGTGCTCACTCCCATGTGTCTAATTTGTATAGCTGAATGTCCAATAAATAAAACATTTGAAAATATTTTGTAGAAAATTTGCCCTTCACTGTATTGATTTCTATCAAAGCTATCTAAAACTTCTCAGGCTTGACCTTTTCTTTCTTTAAGACAAAATATTGCCCCCCAAGTGACAACACTAAGATGTTAGAATGTGGAGACCCTTCAGGTGCAGTGTGTGTCATCAGGAGATAATGGATGATGGCATCGGACTGGGAGGCTATTCTTGTCCCACGTGTTCCCAGGGCTTTCTATGTGCACCGTGCCAGGACATAGGTTCATGTTTCACTCATCTGAAACCTTCTAGGACTTTTCTTTGACAGAGGAATTGTTGACTCTCAGCCCCATTCACCAATATAACAATCTTACAAACATTAAAATACACAGAGCAAGTGCTAGGAGTATTGGCATGGTGAAAGTGTATGGATTTAGTCATGAGGTTCAGAGTCTTTGAAGTTATCTGTACATTTCCTGTGGCTTCTCAGAGTACAGCTGTCATTTGGGCATAGTACACCTGTAATCTATCCACAGGACTATTACTAAACAATGTCAGGAAAAATAAACTAAATTTCAAATTTTAATGTTTGGAGGAGATCAGGAGGTAATACAAATAATATTTTCTAAAATGTTTAATGAAATCAAAGTGAAAGCAAGGTGTCTATGATGAACAAACTATGAACTTATGGACAGAGGTGAGAGAACAAGCAGGCAGGTGTTTCTTCATGCCATAGACTTCAGCTTGGCTAGGCCCAGACTACAGGAGTCTGAGATCCTGGCATCTCCGTGAATTCAAGGCCAAACAGAGCCAGCCAGTGGTGTAAACACCTTTAATCTTAGCACTAGGAAAGTTGAACCAGGAAGTGTAATAGTGAGATGGAGAAAGAAAGAAGAGGGAAGAGGAGACAGGAATTCTGCCTTCTACTGCATCCTGCTTCCCTTTTAGCTGAGAACTCACAAGTATTCAGCCTGAGGATTTGTGGCTATAGGGTTCAGCCTTTTCAGCCTGAGGGGAGAAATGGATGTCGCTTGTTTCGCTGTCTCTCTGATGGTTAAGCTTTCCTCCAATATGTGGTTTTTGGTTTTTTATTATAGTTCCAAGTAGAATTTGTGCAACAGTCATCGATATATATACATTGACACACACATCTGTATACACATACACCTAAGTTTACAAATAAGTATAAGTGTACTTATGACCTATTACCATGTGAGTTATCTATATTATTTCTTGTATTTCCTAAGTGGTTATTGTGAAGTAGCTGTTTGTTCATCCATGCTTACATGCGATTTCTTTCAATGGTCTGCCTTTTTTCCTTATCCTCTATTTCACGATTACTTACATCAGCCTTGAAAAATGTATAGCATTACGCTTCAGACACTGAGGAGGAAGCAGGAGCCTGCCCAATTAGGAACAGAACCACAAGCCACTTGGCCATATGGTCCGTGGGGACCAGGTGATTATTTAGAGTAAGTCTAAGAATTCAAATTAGAACATTTGCACTTAAGGCTTATTGCAATAATGAGTGTTTCACTTACAAGCAAAGCTAAGTTTGATGAATGTCATAAGCCAAGGTCAATAAGGAACTGGTACCACTATGGGTGTTTGGCAGAGGTATAGCCAGAGGGGCACAAAGGACACAATACTTCAGCATATGAATTACTAACCTCTGGGGCCCAGATGGACCATTTATGAGGAAACCCCACTGTGCCTTTTTAGTTAAAAAGAATGGACTCCTATGAGCTGCAGACATCAAGAAAAGGAAGGTAGTTATATAAAGAAAGCTAAAGATCAGTTGAGATACCCTTTCCATCTTTTCTGCTATGATAAGAAAGAGAGTGCATGTTTACACTGAGAAATCTAAGCAGGCCCTTCTGGCAGGAAAGGGGACTGTAGTCACATATGGTAAGAATGATGGGAAGACATGGCTCTGAGGGTGAACTATGGTGTGGAAACCTCCACCAGAAGCCTCCATTAGCAAAGTTAGACCAGCTGCTGAATCTCATACCTCCTCTGTTGGTAGTCTCCTATCTCAGAAAATTAAAAAAGCTACTTGATGGGGTGGGGTATTACTCTAGCAACAATACTAAGTTTAAAAGTATCCTAGGTGCTTTGAATAAACAAACATTAAGTTATCAAGCTGAGTGAGGCATTTTAACTCCTTATCTGAGTGAAGATCATGTTTCTTTGCCATAACCTACAGGCATGATAGTGACCAATGGTAATCTGTAGTCATCTGTTGGTTTGGGTTTAGAATGCTTTTTTCTCTTTCTTTTCTGCCCAATGGACACCATTGTTTTTCAGTGGTAGGACTAGCCTTCAATGTCAGTCGTTATTAATTTAGTTCATAGAGAACTCAGTCTGCATCAGGCAGGGAGTGACAAGCTTTGGATCCTGAGTGGAGGTGAGACAGGTGACATGCCTGCCACTCAGGAGCTTCTGGTCACAGGAAAGTGAGGAGCTGGGTGTGCTGCTGACAGGACCACACAGCAGCTTTGGACCAAGTCCCTCCCAGTGAATCACTGCAAGCTTCACAATGTCTGGGTGGCCTGTGTGGGCAGCTGGATCCATACAGAGCAATACATCACTCAAGAGTCTCTCCTATCTACTCTCTGCTTTAGGGACAACACACATTGGTGCTGTGACCTCAGCAAAGACCTGTCCTCTGAAAATAAGTCTGATACAGTTAATAAGGGGTGGAAAAGCCACCAACCACACCAATGTGGTGTTCATGTGCTGAGAGCTCTCTCACCTCATCCCGACAGTGTGTTTGGCCCTGAAATTTTTCTTATCATTCTCCTGGGCTGGTTCCTTTTGAACCAGCTTGAAGGCCACTTGTTTTATTTTTAACTTTATGTTTTCATAAAAAATTAGCTGCTTTGCTGTGTTTTCAGCATCTCTAGACATTTAAGTATGTTGTGATCTTTTCCTGATAATGTGTGTAGATCATTTGCTTTCAGCAAAGTCTGGAAGCAGATATGCTAAATACTAATTCTTCTCAGGTGATCAACTGCTCTCACATCTGTGTACATTTATTGCACAGAGAGTGTTGCACAACAAACACACACCCACACACATGCTTAATACCCTACTTTATATAACAATAAAACAGGCCTTTTCTCTGAGTTTATAGACACATTGATGGAAGGGATATCTCTGTGGGTTTTCTACGGTTCAGAGTAGTGAAGACAAAGAAATCTGAGGACTCTTAAGTCAATGGCAAATTTTTCTGAGGAAACATTGCAGAGCCTCTGGGCTCAGCTACTAGACAAAGAGAAACAAATATTTTCTACCAGGGTGAGCATATAATTGATGCTTTATCAACAAAGCAGAGAGGAAGGTGGCAATGCCTGCCCTCCTGGATACTGCCAGCTCCTTTGTTGCCTCTAGTCTTTCTGAGGATTCCTGGGTCTCATATTTCCCCTAAGGCAGATATCTCCCATTTGTGACAGGAGCCCAACAAGGGATCTGTTGGCTGCTCTCCTGCAGCATTGTGACAGACTTTAAAGGGACCTTTGAAGCCTCTTCTTTTAAAGCTGGAAACATCGCAGATGCAGGTCCATGGCTTTGTAAGTGAGAAATGTGATGTGCGGAGGCATAGAGTGAATCATCTAGGACCTTCCACCTGGCAGTGACAGGCTGAGCTCCAAATTTACAGTCTCAGCCCTTTGGTCTCCATTTTCCTCCCAGTTCAAATCCTGTCACCACAAAGGGAACATGAATTCCAATACCACTCATGGCTGCCTCTTTTCCCAAACCCCAGTTCTCAAAGCTAGCATCTACACTTTATAGGCCTGCAGAATTGTCTGGCTCCTCTGGGCCTGGTGAGTCTCACTTTTCTCTGAATCATATAATACCATTTAATTGTTCAAATGATCATGCATGTCTGTTTTATGCTCTCCCTTTTTTAAAAAAAAATAATTTTTGTATGAAAAGATTCATTCTATCTAAGCTTCCTTGATTTTTATAACATCAACATACATTATCAAAAAAGGTACTGAAGTCTAACAGCACACAGTGAGTAACCACACAAGAAGGAACATCTAATTAACATTTTACATTCTTTCTTTGTCTACCTCTCTTCCTTTCTCTCCCTCCAACCTTCCTTCACATCTTTTCTATCTGCCCCTTTCCCATTTTTTCTTTTGGGGCAGGACAGTGTCTTACATCTAGTCTTGTCTGTACTCAAACTCAATGAGATGCTTTTGCCTTAGCCTTTCTAGCACTGGTAATGAACTGACACCCCACTTTGCACTATCAATAAGAGTGATAAAGCTTTTAGCTATCCCATGACTTAAAGGAAACTTGAACTTAGAATTGTGACTACAATTTGACTGGCATTTGAAGAGAAACCCTAGTGCTAGGAAAATGACCCACCTTTTATCTGTCTTTGGGTCATTGTAGGAATGTTTTGGCCTCTGAGGAATGTTCTTTAAGCTCACATTATCTGTGAAGAAGCTGTGTGTCATTTGGTACATGTCATGAATGTTCCTTTGTAAAAAATAAGATTAGGGTGAAAATTCAGTTGCAAAAGTGATTTTTTAAAAAGGTACAGTTATTATTTTACAGTTATTATTATGATATCCTGTCAAAATCTCAGTTAGTAATTTTGTTGATATTAAATTAATTCTAAAGTTTTTGTAAGGAGTCAAAATAGTTACTGACAGAAAATTGAAGAACAAAACTACATTTAGAGGACAAGACACTAAAATCTGAAGACCAGATGATGCTCCATCTGGTAACTACACAATGTCTTTATGAAGATGATTATGTCCAATGAGAACATGACCCTTAGGTTACATACTACCCTTGTTAAATCTGCCCCTAAAATGACCCATGGATCCCAGAGCCCATGCTTAGATATTGCCTCACACAGAATTTGTGACTAACCAATGGGGACTGGAATCATCAAATAATATCTTGGGTTTAAGATGTGGGAACGTTATAGATTATGCCATCATATGCTGGTGAAAACAAAAACAAAGTTTCATTATACTTAGCAATTAGAAAAAAATTCATTGTAGAATAGAGTGACATTTGGGATTTCACCAGGTCTCACCCTTTATCCAATATTTCAAAATTTTGCTGTCCTGTGGGGGGGGAAAAGAGTTTTGAGATAAAAAGACACAGAGAGAGAGAGAGAGAGAGAAGGGGGGGAAGGAGAGAGAAAGAGAAAGAGTTTTCAGCACCAATAATATTTATTCAAATACATTTATGTTATTTTGTGACCAAGAAAATGAATGTAATTTTCCCAATCCAGTAAATCTTGGTAAATGCTCACCTGAGAGTGGCATGCCACAACTCACATGCCCAGCAGGCTGTCACCCATGTCTTTTTTCTAGTGATTCCTTCTTGCAATACATAGGGGTATAGGTGTCTTCACTCTGTACAAGGAAAGAAACACAGGACTCAGAAGGCTACAGGATGCCTGAGGTTATCAGCCTCCCCTAGGAGGTCATTTGCTGGTTAAATA
Organism: Sigmodon hispidus; assembly: GCA_004025045.1. Taxonomy (NCBI): domain Eukaryota; kingdom Metazoa; phylum Chordata; class Mammalia; order Rodentia; family Cricetidae; genus Sigmodon; species Sigmodon hispidus. Next base: position 85,951 of record PVIH01005973.1, on the reverse strand, counting down.
AACAAGTCTACAAAGCCCCATTCACAGATAACTTGGACAACCTCCTGACCCAAACCATATGCTTGCTTCTGAATGATTTTTGATACAAAATTTACACTGCAACTTGGAGTTTCTTATTAAGTAAGGGAGGTATGTGTTTGTGTGTGTGCATGAATGGGTGTGTGTGCGTGTGTGTGTATGAGAGAGAGAGAGAGAGAGAGAGAGAGAGAGAGAGAGAGAGAGAGAGAGAGAAAGAGAGAGAGAGAAAGAGAGAGAGAGATCATTAATCTCTATTGCCTCTTCCTCATATGAGAGAATTGAGAAATAGCAGCCAGCCTCATCTAACACCAGATGTATCTTAGCAATTGACAGAAGGACCATCCATGAGGAAATGACTGATGCAAATGATGTTCATCAAATTTGACTTTTCAACTGAATAAGAAGGTCCTGCTTTCTCAGGTCCTTCCTCAGCAGTAAGCATCAGCATCAAAGTTAACACTGGGAGTCACCTTCCAAAAAACCAATGAGGACGCTCAGATGGGGCATGCTGGAAGTCTGAGCTCAAGAGACAAGGAACAACTTGTTCATTCTAGGCTTTGCCATTCCTGCTGATTATGCTGTGTTGAACAAGTAATGGAATCTCTCCCTTTGGTTATTTCATCAACATTTTGAGGTAACACAGGATAGTTTATAGGTTTTAATGGGAGATAAGTGCTAATGTGTAAGACTTATCAGTCAGTCTGTATCCAGAGCAAGGGAGTCCATTGGTGTAGACATCTCACTGAAGCCTTGCTGCCTTCCTCCTCAATGGTTGTTCATGGCTGTCATGACATTGCAGCCATTTATGCCTTACAGCAGGGTTTTTTTCAGACCATTGGAGTGACCTATGGTCTCTATCTTCTTTCAGTTACATATCACAGAAATGTAACTAAGTTGGCTAAAGCAGGATAGTGTGGTGCATTTATGCATATGCCTTTCTGTGCTGTGTCCAATAAATAGAAATCCAGTTAGAATCAAAGAATCTTTCTAAGCTCCAGCATAATCGTTGAGTCCTATGATGACCTCTATCCAGCCTCTGTCAGTCACAGTCTTCTACCTGCTCCTAGCTTGCAGGTAGAGACACTACATGTGGCTTTACAGAATCACATCTGTCTCAAGCTAGAAGAATTATACAAGCCCGAAATTGAGCAAGCTTCATGAACATGGCTCAGATGAATGCCACTGTGAGAGTGAGGGGGTTCTGGGCACTCAAGAGGCTGGCAGTGCCAAGTTTACAGAAAGGAGAATCCAGACTCTCAAAGGACAAGTGTGTGGAGCAACAACAAACTATTGCCAATGTACTCTCTTTCGTGGTTGTACTCCATCTGAGCACTGTAAGTTTACTTTAATAATTCATATAGTGGGTTGTTCCTACCAATGGGACATCATCATCACAAGCTCATGGAAGTTTCTAAACCACTAAACTAGAGCAATGCTGAGAGAAAGTGTTGAAATATTTTGGTTCAGGGATTGTTTTTGTTTGTCTGCATGAAAACAAATACCTGCATTTTTCAACAGTTATATATATGTATATGTATATACATATATATGTATATATGCACATAAACACAAATATACACACGCACACACACATATATATATATGCACAAACACAAACACACACCCTGAGTATTTCACGAAATGCCAGCAGGGAAGGTACTTTTTGATTAAACAGTGAAGTACTCTGCAAAAAGAGAAATCAGTGTACTAATATATTTTGGGTTTGTGCAGTATTTTTCTTTCTTGTTCTAATGAGAGAGAAATTTCTCAACAGGGATTCTCTGCAATGTGTTCAAACAATGTAGGTTGTCAGCCCATTCTGGTCATTTAACTGATGTTGTATGCCCTGACAGATCTGGTTGTGAGGGCTATTGCCATCACATTGATGGGGAATCCAGACTGAGGCTTGTGATGGTGTGGTCCTGAGGCCTCTGAGCTGTACTTGGAGGTTGTGATTCTGAACACATATGCCAGGCAGGCTCAAGATGTAATGCTAAGAGGTATGACCTACTTGGCCTCCGAGTTTGAAAAATGCCAGAAGTCTGGGTATAAGCAGGACACTTCTCTGAGCATCACCAGTTTTAGCTGCTTAACAAGTCCCTGTAGAAGCCAGAGAAGCTAAGATGTTTCACTGTAAAGCTCAGATCTGCAAAGGGTCCTCTGGAGAACACCTGTCCATCAGTGTCTCCTCTCTAAAGAGGCAGTGGAGGTCAAGCACTCAATTACAACCTGTGCCTTCAAGGGAGATGCCTTTTTTGTGACTGAAGTGAAGAAGAAACCTAGAGGTTGTTTGGAAGACATTACCTGGTTGGATGTGTGTTGTTTTATTCTTCTGAGGGTCTATAACAAGGCATTTGGATACTGTGAATAGTTTCTTTGTTGGCTGCTGTGGCTTTTGCCATTTTCACAAAAAAGGTCCAAGGAAAATTGTGAGTCTCCCCATTGAGATTCTCAGAAACATGTATTTGCCCCAGACAGACTAGGCAGCATCAAGCCAAAGAAATGACATCTCAGCTAACCAATGAGTTTATTGGGTTACTTATAAGAGCATAAGTAGGATCTATTTTCAGGAGAGAGGGTGAGTCAAAGATAGCTGCTTCCTCAGAAACCTCTCCCCAGCATGGCTGAAGGCTCTTGGAAATTGAATCACAAAGAATTCCTGAAGGACACACAGCTGCAGGACCCTAGCATCACCCTCCCAGTGACTGCATTCACCTTCCACAGTCTCCAAGAGGAGCCTCAGTCTGCTTATAAGTTTGGTTTTTTCAAGACTCTGGACTTTATTGGGTGTTTCTGTCCAAAAAAAAAAAAAAAAAAAAAAACAGCTATCTATTTGCCATCTATTATTTATCTATGCCTTATAGGGTAGGTGTGTGCCCAAACTAAAAGATTTTACACATTAAAAAAGTACAGCTTTGCAAGATCTTCCTTAGTTGAAAGAATGCAATTGTATATCACTCTTATTTATCAATTTAAAACTGTATATTTTACCATTATTAAATACTATCACCATAATAATATGTTAGCATTATACAATATTGTTAAAATATCAACTATGATATTTATTAAAATATAAACATATTTAATTATGTGCATATGTGTATATGTGGGCATTCATGTTGGGGTAGACATGGACATGAGGATACCTAAATGGTCTAGAGCAGGCTTCAAGATACCCTGGACCTAAAGGTCCTGGTGGGTGTCAGTTTCTGATGTGGGTGCTGTGAATAGAACTTGAGTTCCATTGGAAAGCAACAGAACCTCTCAATGATCAAACCATTTGTTTAGGCCCAGATATTATAATATATAGAAAAGTTTAGAGCACTATAGAAGTAGATGGTGACATGTCTACATTACAGAATCAAGGACTGGTGTCACAGTTTTTCTGAGACATTTCAGAAAATAGACACATTAAACGGTAAGAGCTAAATAGGCATCTATAACAATGATTCAAGGGGAAGAATGGACAAGGTTATAACATAGCAATCCTCCTACTGAGAGACCTCAGGACTGCCCAGATTCTTTCCCCTAGTCAACCCTAATCTCAACATGATTCCACCACTTTATTAACAATCAGGTAACACCATCCAACTAGGGCATTAGAAATCAAGAATATGAAACCAGACATGGTACCACAGGCTGGATTCAGGAGGTTTGGGAAGGAGGATCTCAAGATTGAGGCAAATCTGGAATACATAGTTCAAGATCAGCCTAGGATCCATAGTGAGGCTCTGTCTCCAAACAAGCAAATCAGGAACATTAGAACCTCCTTTTGGTTCCAGACCTGCCCAGGGACACTCCTGTCATATTTGGTAGTTGCTGCCTATAGTATTAGAAGCTGAAATACTCTTTAAATCATCAAAAACATCCAACTCATGTTTATGAATGCTTTCTGTGCTCTGTGTCAGCCCAATGTGTATTCCAGCAACAGTGAAAAATATTCATAAACCTTTTGTTTGATGCTAAGAAACTCACTGTGATATAGACAGTGAGTAAGAAAGACAGACTGGAAAACTCTTGCTACCTTAGGTGGGTGTTAAGACAAAATAGCCTTTGCGGAATAGCTATAATGGACACTCTTCTTGTGATGGATCATCCCTGTGATGGGCAATACCCCTGAGATAGGTGATCCCTCTGTGATGGGGGGATGTTATGGTGGGTGATTCTCCTTGTGATCAGTGATCCTGTGATAGGTGAAAACCCTGTAATGTGTGGTCCCCCTATTATGGCCAATCTTCCTGTGATGAGTGATGCCCATTAGAGGTGACAGTTCTGTGATGAGTGATACCCTTTGTGATGTGTGATCATTCTATGTTGTGTAATCCCCCCTGTGATGAGCAATACCCCTATGATGGGTGAATACCCTGTGATGAATGACTCACCCATAACAAGTTATCTAAGAAAAGCCACTTTGTTGACTGACAATTAATCAATCAGTTACATTTCTGTGATGTTGGGAATTTGCCTTTATCAATTCTAAGCTGAAGACCTTTTATTTGTAAATTCTTGGGTTTTTCCTCTTATGGTGAATAAATAATGTTGTAAAGAGTTTTTGGGGAAGCCTATACATGCCCAGATCTGAGCAAACATCTATCAAAGGGCAGTATAAACCTGGAGTGTTAAGCTTTTTCTTCCTGGTATTCACAGAAATGTAGATTATCAACTTCCTACCTTGTTTGAGGACTGGATTTTGTGATTCATCTGGGCACTGAGAACAGCATGTTCAACGCTTTCTGCATGGCCTTGAACCCAAGCACATTGATGATATTGGCCCCACTGTCTCCAACTTCCTGTGAGTGCTAGAGGGGCATTACCCATCTGTTGTGGAAATTTTTGAAACAGGCAAAGGTATCTTATGCTTAGCCAAAAGGATTTCCCTTGGTATTTGAAATCATTTGTTCTCTTTCATCTTGTCTCTGCGTGGACTCCTCATCCCCATGTTGAGACCAGATGCCCAGGGCCCACATGTTTCCCTTCACTCTGTTCTGGTATAGTGGAACCTCAATCCAGTACAGAGTTCTATCTTATCTATCCTCTCTCTCTCTCTCTCTCTCTCTCTCTCTCTCTCTCTCTCTCTCTCTCTCTCTGTCTCTCTCTCTCTCTCAGTGTATGTGTGTGTTCCTGTCTCTCTTTGTGTGCCACACTCTTACTCCCTATCATTTTTAATCTTTATCTATATCTATATCTATTTGTCATTTGTCATCTATATCTATAATCTGTTTCATATGTCATTTATTAACTTTTCTACTTATATATTATCTATCATCAATCTATTCATCATTTATAAACCACCTATTTATTTATTGCCCTTTTATCAATGTGCTATCCATATATACATACATATACATAGGAATATTTTTTAGGAATGATTATGTATACATATATCACCTATCCCTATAAAATGTAAGTATTTCCACTTTCACTATTAAGGCAACCTGAATGTTTTCTGCTCATTAGTCTGCTCTTGTAAATTTTGATAAATGCTGATGGAACTGTTATATCATCACAACTTTCTATAACATTATAGAATAAGCATTTCTTTTGCAAATTTTTCAATGTTCCTATTCTGTTTTCTACACAATACACTGAAAGTAACTCTCAGTGGTTCCAGTGAAGACCGTGGTGGTGATCAGAACTCCATACCTGCTGAAGAATAGTGGAAGCTGTAAACATTCTACCCTCACACCCTCTGCTCATGCCTGTCATTATTATTCCTATAAGGAGCATGTGTCCCATAACAAGGAGTAGACAAAACCTGGAGAAACCAGGGAGCCTGCCCTTTCATCTCTCTCTGATCCACAAACATTTGCTGAAGTCCTACCTATAGAAGCCCGCAGTAGCTCAAAATTCCAGTGACTAGAGAGACAGAGGTTCAGTCTGTCCTCAGCCGTCTTGTCCTGTCTGTGCTTGTGACCATCCCTCCCACTGGCTTCCTTCTAAGCCACTCACTTCACCTGCCTGCTTCTTTTAACCTTTGTCTACTTTATACCAGACATTCAAGGTCATCTTGCAGTCTCAAGGCAATTGCTTGAATTTGCATAAAAGAGAATTGCACATGGATTCACAGGTACAGTAACACAATGGCACAGGCTAAGTAAAGCCAACTGTCCGTCATGGGGGAAGCATGTGTTTCACATCAGTCATCCATGAATAGACCCTTCTCCTCCTGTACATGGGCAGTCGTCACAACTGAAGTAACCAGAAGTTGATCATTTCCTTGACAAGGCTGAGATCCTGATGCTTACTTACCAACTGAATGTCCACTCAGGTCAATATTACCTCACACAGGCATGTCTTTGAACTTTTGTTTATATTTTGTGCCAACTTTTAGTTCACAGTCAGAGACTGCCCTGTTTCCTACCTCCTGATCTACCCTGGAGTTTTGAGGTATAATGACCCCTCTATGATTTCCTCTGATTTTTTTTTGAAGATCTGCTTTAAATTTTCACCCACCTCCCTTCCTAATTGAGTGGCCAATAAGGTCATTATTCTCCTAACACATGGTTTTAAACAATTGTTTGTTATAAACCGAATTCAAGGCTGAAAAATCATAAGGAAGTTTTAAACATTACAACAACAACAACAAAAAGAATACGAATATGAAGGCCACCCTCACCTTTGGTTAAATGATTCTCTTTTTTATTTAATATTTGACCCACCAGTCTGAGCAGCTCTTTGTCCTTTGTTAAGATCTTGGCTTTATCCTGATGGATTACTGTGTTTAATTTCCATCAAGACATAGCAGGTAAATGACAGAAGTAAAATCACAACACCCACAGTACCATTATCATTCAGTGCAGCAGTTATCACAGCACACAAGGAGATGGGTCTACATGGGCTCCAGAAGGAAAAACACACTTATCCCAGCTTGCATTTGTGATTATGACAGTGCAGCAGATCTGCCTGGGTCTATTGGATATACCTAGCCTCCATTGAGGCCTGAGGGCTAGACATGCTGTCACATCCCACCACCTTGGCTCATACATTTCACTGGTTGATCCTTCACGGTCCTCCTAGGGTTGCTGGTGACAGTGTGACCTTCAGCAGGGGAGCCCATCCATCATGCTTTGAACTTTATACTTCATTCCACGCTCATTTCTTCTTGGCAAGGAAACCTTTGTCTACAGCCCTGTTTACCACCCACGGGGGAGCGTCAATCTGTGTAACTCTGTAATGCATGGGAGGCCAAGTATGAAGAAAGGAAGAACATGTGCATACATGGCAGTACACTGTGAATGGGCATCTCAAAATCTAGTTGCCATCTTTTCATCATATCTGTGGGTAACAAACTATCCACTTTCACTGCCTATCCTTAGCTTGAATTCAGTGGCTTGGTTAGATTCTAATAAGAATCAGAAGGTTTTCTTTGGCAACTGTTGTGGTTTAAATGTGAAACATCCCCCACAAGCTGATTTGTTTGAATACTTAGTCTCAGCAACCAGCACTGTTTTGGAAAGTTGTGGAATCTTCAGGAAGTTGGATAAGCTGCTGGAAGTGGGTCAGTGGGAAATGAGCCTTATAGGACTCAGTCTTGTTTCACTTCATGTCCATGCTGAAAAGAAGACCTGAAACTATCTCTATTTGCAGATGATATGATTGTATACATAAGTGACTCACAAAATTATACCAGGGAACTTCTGCAGCTGATAAACACCTTCAGCAATGTAGCAGAATACAAGATTAACACAAAGAAATCAGTAGCCCTCCTATATACTAAAGATAAAAGGGCTGAAAAATAAATAAGGAAGACATTACCCTTCAAAATAGCTGCAAATAGCATTAAATACCTTGGAGTAACTATAACCAAAGAAGTAATAGATCTATTTGAAAAAAATTGGAGAAATCTCCCATGTTCCTGGATAGGTAGGATCAACATAGTAAAAATGGCAATTCTACCGAAAGCTATCTACAGATTCCCATCTAAATCCCAACACAATATTTTACAGACCTTGAAAGAACAATATTCAACTTCATTTGAAATAACAGGAAAGCCAGGATTGCCAAACAATTTTGCTCAACAAAAGAACCTCAGGAGGCATCACCATCCCCTACTTCAAGTTATACTATAGAGTTACAGTAATAAAAACAGCCTGGTACTGGCATCAAAAAGGGCTTATGAATCAATGGAATCGAACTGAGGATCTGGGCATTAACCCAAAAACATATGAACACCTGACCTTCGACAAAGAGGCCCAAAATATTTAAAGGAAAAAAGATAGTATCTTTAACAAATGGTGTTGGCATAGCTGGTTGGTTGTATGTAGAAAATCGCTAAAAGATCCAAGCCTATCACCCTGCACAAAACTCAAATCCAAGTGGATCAAAGACCTCAACAAAAACCCAGCCATTCTGGGTTTTTGTTAGAAAAGAAAGTGGGAAATACCTTCCAACAAATTGGCACAGGCAACCACTTCCTAAATATAACACCAGTGGCACAGACACTAAGAACAATAATCAATACAAGGGACCTCCTGAAACTGAGAAGCTTCTGTAAAGCCAAGGACACTGTCAATAGGACAAAATGATAGCCTACATAATGGGAAAAGATTTTCACCAACCCTACAAGTGACAAAGGACTGATCTCTAAGATATATAAAGAGCTCAAGAATTTAGAGCCCAAAACCTTGAATAACTCAATCAAAAAATGGGGCTCAGAACTAAAAAGGGAATTCTAAGTAGAAGAATTACAAATGGCTGAAAGGCACTTGAAAAAGTGTTCAACTTCTTTAGCCATCAGAGAAATGCAAATCAAAACAACTTTGAGATACCACCTGACACCTGTCAGACTGGCTAAGATAAAAGACACAGATAACAGCCAATGATGGAGAGGTTGCAGAGCAAGGGGAACACTCCTCCATTGTTGGTGGGAGTGTAAGCTTATTCAGCCACTCTGGAATGCAGTATAGCAGTTTCTCCGAAAACTGGGAATCAATCTCCCCAAGGACCCAGCAATACCACTTCTGGGTGTATACCCTAAAGATGCACATTCCCACTCCAAAGGCATTAGTTCAACTATGTTCATAGCAGCATTACTTGTTATAGCAAGAACCTGGAAACAACCTAGATACCCCTAAACTGAAGAATGGATTAACAAACTGTGGTACATCTACACAATGGAGTACTACTCAGCACTAAGAAAACAATGATATCCTAAAATTTTCAGGCAAATGGATGGATTTGGAGAATATCCTCTTAGTAAGGTATCATGAAACCTAGAAAGATAAGCAGGGGATGTACTCACTCACTAGTGGACTCTAAACAAAAAAGCAAAAAGTAAAACATGTCCAAGCTGCAAACCACAACCACTGAACAGCTTGAGATCTGAAACACCTTGGACTGGCACCTTGGCTCCCACTCCATCTAGAAGAACATGTGACTCAGTCTTGATGTTGGGGTGAGGAAACTGGATCTGCCAGGAGTGGATATTGAACTAAGCCATATTGGGACCTTGGGACCTCCTGCCTTTGCTGAGTAGGAGATGGGGAAAAGAGAGAGTGACTGGAGGGGGTGGGAGGGGGAAAGGAGCTTGAACAAGGATATACATGGATAGAAAATTTGACTTTATTCATAATAAAATGTAGAGAGCTGCCTGCAGCCACACCTTAAAGATGGCGCTGGCTTCTGCCCTCCACCTTCCACATGGTGAGTGCTCTCAGTGACAAACATTCCCATAATTGACTAGGCTAAGGATCTGGCTTGCATCCACATACCTGGACCTATAGGCAGTGCCCATGTGGCGTACTGGGGTTGGCTGCCCAGAGGCTATTCAGGCTGCGGGCGGGTTTTCCCCAAAGGGAGAAGATGTAGTAAGCCAGTCAGTCCCCATCATAAGTAAGTAAGTCAGAAGAAGTCAGAAGAAGATTGTTCAAGGTTCCTGAATAAACCACTGAAAGAAGAGCCTGGTGTCACGTCTTCCTTGCGGGACGAGGCGGTCACGACAATAAAAAAGCATAAAAAACTCATTAAGTGACATTTATAAGACTCCTATAATAGCCTCTTTAAGACATTCAAGGTCATTAAGAACATAGAAGCTCTAGAAAACTGTTACTACAATATAGAGCCCAAGGAGAGAGGGCAACTGTGTGATGTGATGTGGCATTTTGGAATAAAAAGTATGTAGTCAAAGGCCTTGAATATCACAGAAATACTTGTCTAGCTTGCATCCAGGCTTGGGTTCAATTACTTACCTGTTAAAATAAATGAATAATAAACAGGCAAATGAGAATGGCCTCAAATTGTTTAGTTTTCTTAGTTTAGGCAAATGCATCAGCCTAGTACAGGATGTGGAGAATAAGGAAAGCTTCATTCATAACATGAAAAGTGTGTTGCCTTTACAACTTTTCTTGTAAATTCAAAACATAAAAACTGGAGCTTTTCTTTGAAAGGGTGATGTGTAATCACTGGGAGAACTTCCAGGAAGGAAAGAATCATGATCTGCCCAGGGGCAATTGAGCAGATAAGCAGAGCCATGGGTATTGAAAAGCTTCCCAGGCAAGTGGGGAGGTGTAAGGCCATCATTAAAAAAATTAAGATGGTTCTGCCACATGCTTGGGAAAGGCAGGACATGAACCGTGTAGTTTGTATTAATGAAACTGTGGTGAGCCTCTTTTTTCCAGCACAAACATTTTTGTGTTCTGGGCCAAGAATTGCAAGGAGCCCCTGGTGCATCAGTATGAATAATTAAAGGTTAGTAAGTCAAGCAACTAGATGATTAAGAAGCTGTAAAAAAACTTAATTGCCCTCACACATGATTTTTCATGAGAACGAGGAAGGATAGATTCTCTTTGGTTCTAGTTGACCCTCCTCTTTTCTTCCCAGTACTAAGCATATTGGCATAATGAGGATGTTGTTGGCATGAAGGTAGATGGTGAAGACTGTGTCAGATCCATTCATCAAAGCCACTGTGCCTTGTAACCCTTCATCAGACAAAATAAACAAGGTCATAAGATCAGAAATTGTTATAGGACTTTGGGAACATACTGTGGAGTCTCAGAAGTTAAAGAGGGACTGGAAGGCACAAATAAATATTTTGGGAGCAGCAGAAATGTAAAGACAGAATAAGATGTCTCCATTACTGCGGCGAGCCGCCTCTGTCCTGCAGAACGACGAGAGTCACCACAACACACGATTCTTCTCGGATCATACTTTATTGGAGTACAGCTCGGTTATGAAATGGTGGAAAGAAGACCCCGAGCCTGAAATTCAGCCTGCTTATATAGGGGAGCCTGGCACGTGATTGGTGCGCAACACAATGCCTCATTAACATATAGCTGGTGATTGGTTCAAAGTAGACTCATTAGCATATGGCTGGTGATTGGCCCAAAATAACATATTTGAGGACCGCATCGGATAGGTCCTTTCTCAATGCCATAGGCACATCGGATTGGTCACTACTCGATGCCTAATTAGCATAAGCGGCGATAGAATGTTCTGGCAAGCTGTGCAAAGGCAAAACCGCGCCCTACACATTACATATGTGGTTCAAAGTCAGAACTAAGTCTGTGCAGTTAAGAAGTGGAGACCAAATGAAAGAAAGCTCAATGATTATCTTGGACATGGTTTCCACTCATGGGGATCCCCAGATTCATGAAAGTAGGAGCAATGAAAAGATATTGTTATATTCCTGTTATGGTTGAGAAACTAAAGCTCTCTTGGCCATAGATGGCTTGGGATGCAGTTTTCTGTTTTCTGGTTGAGTTTGCTTGTCTACTAAGGAATGTAGCATCCTTTTCTTTACCTACATGATTCACTAGTGAAATCTGAGTCCTCATCTTGGCACTGTCTTCATAGTAAAAGCTGAAATTTCAGGGGATGGGAAGATTTTGGAGAGAATTTCCAGGTTTCTAAAGAGAAAAAGAGGACTAAGAAATCCACTCTGGTCTCATTCCCCGTAGTTTGGCTAGCAAGTAGGCCACAATATCAGGGAAACTGCTATTTTTATTGAATGAAAAATATGCAAAATTCTATGATTATTGTCTTTTTATGGTGTTAAAATTGTTATTCTACTAAGTGATTTAAGCAAAAATATTTTACAATTTCTATTCCCTAGTCACAATTTGAATAGAGGCAAAACACATTGTGTGACCATCACCACAAACACTCTCGTGAAGCACTTCACTGGACCGTGGTAGAATTTAATGGAACTCACCATACTTCTAGACCAAACTGTTATGGCAGTGAAGAGGGTGGCATAGTGGCCTCCAGCCTTCAATCTGATGACAGGGCTCAACTTTCCTCCCTCATCATGGTACATAGGACAGCAGGTTTTGTTTGTAACTCAATTGTATCTCTGTTGCTCTGAAACACTTTTTTCCAGAACAAAGTGACTTCCTGGGATAAAAATAATGTTCTGGATAATTTAAGCAATTTCAATACTAAGCTACTCTTAAAAAAAAAAAAAAAAAAATCTCCCTGAAGAGAAAACTTATCCAACCAATCAGATTTGCAGCTCAGTGTCTCAGTCTTTGAAACACAAAATATTGATCTAAGATTACTTATAAATATCTCACTTCCATCCCTCTAGAAATCTTCAAGCTTGTTATCATAATGACCATTCCAACCAGGAAACAAGGGTGCCATTAATTTAGTATAGGACACCATGAATTATTTCATAATGACATTAGTGCATACATAGATTTGTGAAGCTCAAAAACCACAGTTTTAGAAGCTAGACTACTATGACCTCACTTGCTAGAAAAGACTATGTGGCTTTCTGATATAACAGTGTTATTGGGATGCTTTCAGCTTGAATTTGACTTTATTCTTGCTTCTAAAGCAATCATACTGACAGTTGCCAGATGGGCAATAAAGAATAAAAGCACAGCTAGCTAAAACTGTGATAAGGCCTTCGTGGAATAAGGATTATAATCTTTTATTTATTAAGATGTTATGTTAAATATTTGAAGAGATCAACATTTAATTTTAAAAAAATCTGTTGAGTTTGAAAAGATCTCATGGATTATAGATATCCAATTAAACAACATCACAATGTCTACCCTGTCTTTCAATGAAGGAACTCAAGCAGTTTACAACTTAGTTGCACAGTAAGTAGGGTGAAGGGTAGGTGCTAGAGCTCAGTGTATATGAATGAGAAGTTCTGAGATCAGATCTACAAAACACACATGAAGAACTAAGCGAAGTGACTAGTGTCTGTAACCTGTGTTGAGAAAGCTGAGGCCAAAGGATTGAGACTTATTGTCAGCTAGTGCAGTCAATTTGTGAACTGCAGATTCAGTAAGAGAATGTTTCCTCCCCTCAAAAAAAAAAAAAAAAAAAAAAAAAAAAACCATAGAAAATATCCTCTGGCCTCCATAATATGCATGTGCACTTGCACTCATATACACAGACAAACAGATAGATAGGTGATAGATAGATGATAGATAGATAGATAGACAAATTGATAGACAGATGATAGATAGCAGCATACATTAAATTTGATCCAGTTTTTAATTTCTTTCTTAAGAAGGGATCTGCCACCTTTAGAGTTGACTCTCATATAGACTTTGGATCTTGAAGTGATGTTACTAATTCCCAAGAAAGAAAGTATGCCTTTGGGACTTTGGCTTTGGGAATCAAGCTGCCAAGGAAAACATCAAGGGCTGTTTGAGTGGAGACATGTAGCCCACTGACAACGACCATGCACCCCAACAGGTAAGCGAGACCATCCTCTGGTACATAGCACACAACACACACCCTCCAACCAGTCTAGACCTCCCCTCTATAAAACATTGTCTGCCTATAAGATCTCAAGATTCTTTTTTTTTCTCTTTTTCTCTTTAGCACAGATCAACAGAGAATATTCAGTGAGAATTTATTGACTTCTACTTTGTAAGCCAAGAAATAGTCTTTATTTCAGGTAACAGCCTGGTTAACATATGTAAAAAATTACATTAACTAAAAGATTTCTGAGGCATGCAGACAAATTTCTAATGAACAAATCCAGACCATATGAAGGGGATCCTGGCTGCTAGCACCCCTAACAACCAGCCCCTCTATCAGCTTCCACCTCTGTAGTTGGTGGACCAGGATATTCAGATCTTACATCTATTATTTGGTAAATTGCACAAGGGCTGTATGCCTAGCAGTGACTCCTGGAGGGAAGGCTTTATCTTCATACATCTGACCATTATCCTGGGAGGACACACAGAAATTGCTGAGCCTGTAGTCTACCACTATTATCCATTGGGAGCTTTGCTTCCACTGAAGGTGGGTGTTAGATTTTCAGCATTGATTAGTGTTGGGGAGTATATTCTCCTAAGTCACAGTTGTGGAAAATTCACAGTCCACATAACAAGTTCTTGTTAATTGAGGTGTATTTAATGTTATTTTCCATTTTAGCATTATGAAGCTACCATATGCTCATTAACTGCTTCATAAAATGCAGCAAATTTTACAGTACTTCTGATAAATGACCATAGATAGCTCCTGTTAACATGATGTCCAGAGCCATCTTACCTGGCTCTAACCTGTAGGTGGGTGTCTAAAAGACCTGGAGACAGATCACTGAGGTATCAGACCTCAGCGATAATTTTGACTCTTAGCTCACCTTGATCTTAAATAAAGGCTCTGGGAAAATGGGTACTATTCTGAGGCTTCTAGAATGCAGTGAGGGGTCGCTATTACCAATAAAGGTGACAACATCTTTCCTTCTCTTTGGACTACCTTTGGAATCTGGTGGCTAAATTAAATGCCGAATAGTTTCTTTTAACAAAAATAGTCAACAGAACTGCCAGTAATGTAGAACACAGAGACTTTCTTAGCCAGGCATTAAACTGGCTTAGTCTGCTATAACAGATACTCATGGCCTGTGGTTCTCAGTCATCTTTAACTTTCAACTATCGGAAACAACATATAGGTTTTCATTGTTCCCCATACACACATGAGCTCTTGGCTCATGCCCTTATCAGAGCATGCCATAAGAAGGAACATAGGACCCCAAGATTTTCCCTTCTAAGAATGCTGCTGCAGTGACTCCTGAAAGATTTGGGTTTCTATAAAAGTGCCCACTTTAGTCTCCCCTAACCTGGTCTTTCTGTGTTAATATAAAGTTTCTATTATGCTGAGCTCAGAGGAGAAGGATGGCAGATGCACAGTAGTGACTCTGTTCCCAGGAAGAGGTGTCTAAGCACTTCAGTATCTACACAAGCAGCTGTTAGCATTGTAGGCATGTAGAATCATCTCAGCTCAACAAATGTTCTGCTCCTGAGGATGTGGAGTTCCACACTGTCTCAGCCCCAAGAAGTGATGTCATGCTTCATTCAGACACAGGCATGTGCATGTTCTGGGTAGGCAGCGTGTTTTTCTCAGAAGCTTGTGCACAGACTTAGTTCTGACTTTGAACCACATATGTAATACTGTCTTTAAATAACACATGCCCTAGTCCTACACACAAAAAAAAATGCATGCCCTAGTCCTACACACAAATAACGCATGCCCTAGTCCTGCACACTCCTGGGCTTAGGGATCAGGCTTTTCAGTAGCCCAACTATGGATAACTTGGCCATTTCATACAGATATTTCCTCAACCATAGACTTCTGAGATGGGAGAGTGACATGACTTTATGCCACCAGACTAGCACACAATCCAGCAATAACTCAGTTCCCATATGTGTCAAAGTCAATGAAGTTTGTTGGTAGCTGCTCTATTTCAGGCATAGGGATTCTTTGCTACATCCCCAGCTGTTTTTTTTTTTTTTTTTTCCTGTCGTAAAGACTACTGGTTTCTGGTAGGAAGGATTATTGCTATCTAAAGTTCTGGTGGGCCTTCAATGTCCTCTTGTCTATAGTTTGCCTGGGTGAGAGGTCCCTTCCATTATAAAGCTTCTCCTTGCAGGAGTGCAGTGGAGAACACCACATGATGTTCTTTGTGCCCTGCGGTAGGAATCTTGGACTTCTGCCCTACAAGGCCAATTATTGCTCCTCTTAGCTCCACCAATGATGTCATCTAGGAACTCTTCCTAATATATAGTTCTTTCAGTTTTGCTGGCAGTGTTTGAAATTGTTCTAGAAGTTTCTAACCAGCTTTCTGATGATGTCATTTCTCCCTGGTAACTTTAATGTACTTTAAAATAAAAATTATTATCTATAGTAACTACTTTAAATCAAATGTATATGGGAGGCTGGTACTGGTAAATAATGATAAAAACAATAAAATAACAAAAATATAGAATGAAATGCTGACTAAAATACTGAAAATAAAACTTAAATTATTTTCAGAGAATGAGTGTTATTATTATTAAGTGTTTTCTTTAAATCTCCTAATGATTAGAGGTTATAGCATAAATTAAGAAAGTTGCTAGATACAGTTTAAATATACAAAGGTAATTAAGTTGTGTTCAAGTATCAAATGAACAAAAATTATAATTAAAGATAAAATATTTCCAACAGCACCCAGGGTCAGTAAGTTCCTCTTCGTCTCAGTAATACATTTGCAAGATTTCTGTAAGAAAATATGAAGACGTACTAAGTATTCATACATTAATAAACATACTGTATTGTTAATATGAAGACACACAGTTATTTTATAAGTTATCTTGATGAACCCAAGGTATGAGGGTCTAAAAAGTCATAGTGGAATAAGCTTACAGATTTTATTTACTCTAAAACTATGGTAATTAAAACAGTATGCCATTATCACAGGGACAGTAATTGTACCAGGCAAGCAATTAGTTTTGTGAAGTGACAGCCTGCATGCATACTCCCAATTGGACAGACATTTCCTTACAGAAATGCAGGCATTCACAATGACAAGTAGGCTTTCACATAACATTTAGATAACTTAAAATAATCCAGCATAATTTAAAAGGGAAAATATCTTGAGATTAAAAACTTAGAGTGGTATGAAAGGGAAGTGCCACTTGAGGGGCCCTACACAGTCCCTACTGATGATTCTGTTCTTGCATACATGTTCTCTGCTACTTCTGTGCTCTGTACAGTCACATTAATTCTTTCTAGAACCTTTGCCATGAGGGCTCATAAGGTCAAGACTGAGAGTGATCAGGAGTCACAAGAGAAAAATAATGTTCCTGGAGCCATATGTTTTTGATCTGTGGAACAGTAGTACATTGCCCAAAGCAGCAACTCTCTTTCTAGTACTGGGTGACAGTTTATCAAGATAAAAGTTACATGGACTCAGGAGATGTGTCACTGTAGAGTGTTCATGCTTCATTAGTATTTAATGGTACTATGGTTCTTCTAGTCCATGATCAGTAAACAGTGCTATGCTGCCACCATCTTATAAACACATATATTCAGTAGATGCTTCAATGTTGCTGGAGGAAGCTTAGTCACTATGGCAGCTGCCTATTTATTGTTCACTTTGGTCTTACTCATTTGTCCCTTTTGAATCTACTTCAGAAAAGAACAGTCTCAACTGATGCAGTGAACCTGACTCATCAACAAAACAGAACATACATGACTCTATCAATATAAAGAACAAGAAAAGAATTTCCCAAACCAGCCTGTACAAGTATGCCTGTTGGCTTTATAAATGAGTGTGATAAACTAGCTAATAAATGGGGTTAGAAACATTCATATTTCATAAATAAAATATATAAAAAGTGAAAAAATAAGCACAATCCTAATATGTTTAGCTTTAACTATCACCATTTATGAAGATCTTGGGATAAAGCTCAATGCCTCAGACTTTGTTATCTTATACAATACCTTATAATTCAGGGTCAATCACCAGTATTGAAATAAATAAATCAATCTCCAGTAACTTGTAATAGGATCTATAATTCCTTTACAATTTCAAACATATAACTAAACATTTTGCAAAGGAGAAAGGCAAATGGCTGCAAATATATAAAAGGCAGTTTAAAATTATCTGTGCTGAGCACATGCAAACAAAGAACTAAATGAGCAACCTCATTAAGCAAATGTAATTTCTGATATTTATTGCAAATACTGTGGGACATGCTTTGGAAGTCTTAGTCCTAGACTGAGAGATTTTCTTTTAAGACCAAGATTTCTGGAACAGATGTTATTTCTTAGAAGATTTTGGGCTATGGCCTAGGTTTCACTGCTCCGTCTTCAGGGTGCTCTTGAGGTAAATGTGTATGCAAATGTTCATAGCAACACTATGGAATATAGATCCCTAATGACCTTCAGCACTCTGAACAAGTGAACACTGTTGCTGTGGAATTATGTTCTGGTACATTAAAAATATTTATCCCTCCTACTGGTTTAATAAAATGCTGATTGGCAAGAAGGCTGACAGGAAGTGTGGGTGGGGCTACCAGACTAAGAATACCCTGGGAAGAAGAAGAATAGAGCAGAGATGCCAGAGAGATGCAGAGGAAAGAAGACCAGAATGCTGTTCTGAGGAAAGGTACCAAGCCACATGACTAAACAAGATAAGAATAATGGGTTAAGTTAAGTTGTAAGAGCTAGCAAAAGGTATGCCTGAGCCATAGGCTTACCAATATATAATTAATATAAGTTTCCGTGTGTTTCTTTGGGACTTTGGTACTGTAGGTGAAGATCTCAGGACTAGGCAAGGCTAAGCAGCTGTGATCTGAATACTGGGGCAAGTCCAGGCCAGAAAGTACCTCCCATATAGGTAACATACATGCACATAAAGCCTGAAAAGTCTTTAAAAGAGTTCTAGAACACAGAGATGAAGAAAAACCAGCTTCTACATTGTGGATCATGGTACAGAGGCACCTTGGTTTGGTGTGTGGGTTTGGCTTATAAAATGAGCATGCTGTTTAAGCTGCAACAAGACTGGTTCTTGACGTCTTATAGAAGTTTAAATGTAAACAACAAGCTGCATATGATGGACTTATGCTTTCTGTTTATATAGACAAAAAGAGAACAGAGTCCATGACTGCTTCTTAATAGCAGCAGCATTTTCTTAGGTGCAGCTCTGTTTGTTGGAAATAAGCAGAAGTGCTACAATTTTAAGAGAGGCTTCTTGGCTCAGTGTTAGCAGCAAACACTTGTTTTTTAAGAGGTCTTACTGACAAATACCTAAACAGAGTTTGTGAGAAGTTGGCAATGGTGTTCTACTTGGTGGCAATATGGGGCCTAAAATTCCCCAGAGTTTCAGTGGTAAATGTGGTTCCTGCCAGTAACTCTGCCTTGAAGATGAGCTCTCAGGCACCAAAAAACTAGGTGGAAGTAGGTGGAGCTGGGTGGATCTCAGTGGAGTCAGCTGCCATAGTCCAGCCTTTAATCTTAGCCAAACCTTGCCATTAAGGGTGTGGTCAAAATCAACAACAACAAAAAAGAGATATACAAAAAAGACAGATTCAGGGGGAGGGGACTCTCAATGATTTAGAGTGTTAAAAAAATGTATGTAGGCTGAGAGAAAATAAGAGGGGGGGATGAAAAATGTTCCTATAAAAAAATTAGAGTAGAAAAAAATATTAAGCCACTTAAAGATGAAAATTACAGAGTGTCTAGATACTGTATGTTATTGTCTTGTATTTAAATTTTTGACTGCAAAGGAAGTAATAAGAGCTGCTGAAAGACATTTGATTATAAGTGCTGCTGGATTAATCCAAATTATATATTTTGCAAATGAGTTTACTTTAAAAGTGAAATCAAAAGATATGCTGCTTTGGAGAAGAGGTTTTCTTTTTATTTCCATAGAAAATGAGAGGATGCAGATTTATCCCTAGTTAAAAATCATAAGTTTTGATCAAGGAAGTCCCCCTGAAAAGTTGCAGTGGAAACTGACAGCCCAGATGATACAACATTTCAGAGTACGTCTGTTGCAATTCCCTCTGAGCTCTGCATCCAAAACAGCATACATACAGGGAAGAAAGGGTAGAGTCACACAATGATGCTGTGAGCAGCCACAGAGAGAAGATATAAAGAAACTTAGATAAGCCATGAGCCATGTGGCATAACATAGATTAATAGAAATGGGTTGAGTTTAAATGCAAAAGCTAGCTAGCAATAAGCCTGAGCCATGGGCCAAATAGCATGCAATTAATATAAGAATTTGTGTGATTTTTGGGACCAAGCAGCTGTTGGGGGTTTATTTGGGACTGCTGGTCTGGACTTCAGGGGTAGACTGGGTCAGAAACTTCATACTACAATACATTTTTGCAGCATAAAATATTGTTCCACATCAGGGTTAACTGGATGGTAGAGTTGAGTTGCTGATAGTCATCAGGGGAATGTTACAGTGATGTGTGCCTTTGTTGAGTAAGAGTTGCTTGGGAACTTTTTCTCCTTGTCTTCATTACTGATCCAGTGGCTACATGGATTTTCTAGAGAACATGACAGTGGTAGCTGGTATGGTACCCAAGGGCCTCCAGTGGCTTATTCCTTGGGAGAGTTAATATGTGTCTCTGCCTTTATAAAGCCACAAAGTTCAATGAAGCCCAAATATCAGCATTTTATTTTTGGTTTATTTGCACTTAAAAAAAATGATTCTTTGACTCTCCCTCTAAAAATCATTAGCAAATAAAGATTTTTTTTTTATTTCATAGTGCTATAAGGATCATTTTAACATTATTAACAGTCAATTCAACATACTTAGGAATGATGAAAGGTCAAGTTAAATTTTCAGTCTTTCATTAATTGATGGCTTACTTACTGAAAGACACACCCCTGGTCATTTCTGCCATAAAACATCTTTTTATGGTTTGTTACTTTTTAGTATTCTTTGGAACAAAGTTAAAAAGCAAAGTTTAAGATGGCATTATAGTTCAGATCATTATACTCTGCCTCATCAAGAGGTGTGGAATATTCCATTTCACACTGGAATCTTGTCTGGGCAGCATGCCTGGGACGAAGGGAGAAGAAGCGACATCTGTCCTGTTTGCCTTGCTCTCCATACTATGAGACAAGCAGCCTCCAGCAGAGAAATATTTGTCAAGTTCAAGTGGGAGGCCAGTCAATGCCTTTGAAAGAAGCTCAGTGTAGAAGAAATGTGTCTCCGGTTTGTAAAAATACAAGGAGGAAAGGACACTTGAGAGACTGTGATTGGGCCTCTGTTCTGTCAGGTTCCCTGCTCTGGAAGACAGCAGAGGCTGTCCTAGCCAGAAAGGTCAGAGTCAAGTCAGAGGTTGTCGGCCCCCTCCTCCTGCTTCCCACTGTAACTAGGGAACTCAATTTCACAGGCTGCACCTTTTGACAGCATAGGCAGCTGGGTCTGCAATGCAGAGCTCATGAGATGGGCTATGAGATGACTGGACATGGTGGGGAGAGCAGAGAGGTGTCAGGTGGGGGTGGATTGGATGCCTTAGTCATAGATACCACACCAGGAACGCTGGGCCACTGGCAAAGGCCTTTGTGGAGTCCCCAGAGTCCAATAGAAAGCAGACTTTGTTACTTCTTAAGGTGAAGGCATCCCAAATACCAAGAAGGATGCTACTAACATGTTAAATGAGCTCATCACTTGCTTCCAAAAGAAAAGAAAGAAATGCATTGTGAGTTCTTACCCTTCACACTGTGGCAAGACTGAGCCCCTCACCCACCATCTCCTCCGCACTGTAATCGGGTTAAAGCTTGTTAAATGTCTCAGTGCATGGCTGAGAACACGTGAGTTACTGGGCACTCAGCTTTCTTTGATTCTGAACCTGAACATAAACTTTTGGACTGATGGTGTGACTGTGGCCTTGCATGTCTGGAATGTAGACAGGCATTTATGATAATTAGAAATAATCAAGTCCAGACCAAAAAAAAAAAAAAGGTGCAAGACAACATTCAGTAATTTGTAGCTAAATGACTGTGGGACCCTAAAGTAGACAATCCAGGTGGTGCTTACTGGCCTCATAAACACTTGATTTAAGGGGCAGTGTTAACCTGAAGGTTTATATCACAGTACTGAAATTAAATTGATTGTGTCTGCTCTCTCTCTAAAAATAAAAATGGAATAATAATTTGGTAGCTAAGCTGGATGGTTGAAAGTTACATAGCACAGTAGAATTCCACTTCTGCTGCATGGGGACTGTAGGCCTAGAGATCATGTGTGTAAAGCTTTGGGAATCTGGAGGGCCCATATTCCAATGTAAAATGGCATGCCTATATATATCATGATGCCTTCAGTCACACAAGAAGTTTACATGTCTATCCATTTACTTCCTACCCAAAGGATGCTGAGGATTAGGGATTTATAATCTTTTCTTACTAATAAGAATTATCTCATTACTAAGGGTCCAGACCAGCACTGGTTTCCAGTTTGTCTCAGAGCAAAGGAAGTTCTTCTGCCAATGGTATTCACATGACACCAAATTGAAAAATATGGTCTGCAAGCTTCATTAGGGATTTTCTAACTGAGGGTGTCACACAATGCCTGGTATCACATTCTGTGGATGCAAAAATGATGTCAAATGTCAGTGAGATACTAAAATGCCAGGATAGGTTACTTCTCAAGATACTGTAGGAACTTGCTAAAAAGTCATTCTTTGTATAGCTCAGAGGCCAGAATTTTTTGTTGGTGGGTGTTTTGTAATTAAATGTCTCAAGTTTAAAATAGTATCTAAATAAAATATTATTCTCTACTTTAATTAGGTGGTTTTATGGTAGGCATTTTAATGATGATACAAACAATATGATTTACTTTATAGATGTCATTTAGATTGCATATTTTATTGAAGGCATATATAAACATATACTGCTGGGAAGCCAAAAATGATGCATTTTTAGGAAAAAAATCAGATTAATATCCAAATTCTATCATCATTTTATTTTTTCAGTAACTAAATTATGTCTTGTACTTATTTCTAATTCCAGTTTTTAAAAATGTTCTATATGGGTCCACAATGTTTTATCTGAAATAAAATTTTCAGTCTGTAGGAAAAATACCTATTTTTAATATATGTAAATTATATAATATATGTAAAGAAAATATGCTTTCTACAAATCTATTCATTATCATGTTCTAAGAATAAGAGGTGAGGACTACACTTACCTGTGTATATAGAAGATATTTAGAGTATAGTGGAGGATCATGCTAATGTAGGAGCCTACTGGTTGCTCTTTTTCCTCTAAGACACATGACCTCATCTGCCCTAGGCAGTTGTCTAGGATTCCAGTTCTAGACATGGTTTCCTTGTTGAGTGAGTCTTACATCCCAGAAAATCACAAGCAATAAAAATGCCAAGTTGTAGAGCTGAGTCCCAAAGAATACATTTATAAAACAACTCTCATACTTACACAAATCAGGTACAGTGGAGAAAAAAGAGCAAAAAGATTGTTAATGTTGTGAAATATTATTTTAAGATGTATCACAGATTGTTTATGCTGTGGAACATTCGGTTTAGTGATACAAAGATGTGGTGCATTCTTTTATATTGCATCTGTTTAACTCTGTGAAGCTGTGTTACTTTGCCTGTCTAAAACACCTGATGGTCTAATAAAGAGCTGAGTGGCCAATAGTAAGGCAGCAGAAAGGATGGGCTGATGGGTAGATAGAATAAAAAGGAGGAGAAAGCATGGAGGAAGGAGAAAATTAGGACAGGGGAATACAAAGGGCCTGCTATTCAGTTACACAGCAAACCATTGAGTAAAAAGAAATAAAAAGGGTATATAGGACATTGATAAAACTCAAAGGCAAAAGGTAGATGGAATAATTTAAGTTAAGGAAAGCTGACTAGATATAAGTCAAGCTAAGTCTGTGCATTTATATATAAGAAAATGTCTCCATGTGTGATTATTTTGGAGTTCAGTGGTGGGCCCCAAAAGAACTAAGAGTCAAAGAGTAAAAAACAAACAAACAAATGAAAAGCCAAGAACATGTTAAGAAATAGATGCTCATGGTGTTTGCTGTGAGATTGTGTCTCTTAGGAATACCAGGAGCTGGACTCTTTAAAGTTTTGGCACATGATGGTCTAACATGTGCCGAACAAGGGCACCAACAGCAAACATGCAAATGAGGACAGAAAAAAGTTCATGAGGACTCAACTTTATACAAATGAGACAACATGCAATGCTGAAAGCAGGAGAAATCATTATCCCAAGGAAAAGCATACCAGTTGGTTAGTCAATACCAAATGGCCAGTCCTGGGAACACACATATACAGGTAACATACAGACTGAGAATATTATACTTATGAATATGCATATTCACATTAAAAAGGAAGCCCATGAATTTGAAAGAGAATAAAGGGTATGTGAGAGGGTTTATGGGAGGAAAGAATAGAAGGAAATAATACTATATTACAATCTCAAGAATAAAATAAATTATAATAAAAGGAGAAAAGGTCCCCTAATGGAACATTATATTTACCACATTATTTCCATCTGATTATAAGTCTTTAAAAACACAAAAGGAACAACTAGATAATCTAAAACATAATAACACAAAGACCAAACATGAAGGTTTCTCCTGCTCTCGTATTTATAGAATGTATATATTGTTTTCTAGGGGAAAATTCACTCATGTACTTATGGCTAAAAGATAAAATCAAGAGGACAACTAATCACTTTCTGCAGAGATTATAAGATAGCAGTCAGTCAGTTTTGTTAACAAAGACAGATTTTCTTTACCTCTCTAACTCAAAAGCACAAACTCCAGAACCAGTTATGAAAAGTTTGTTTTAGAGTCATACCTCATGTCATTCTCTGTTCGCCTCTACAGAAGACCACTGCATGCCTTAAGTGAATGTTGAGACCCACTGAGCTATGATGATGAGTCTAGCAGGCCCTGCTTCTGTTCTGCTGGGCAGCTTCTTTCTGAGTCTCTTGAACTTGGAATTTCTCTTTAAAATGTCCCATTAATTCCCATTAAGGAGCTACTAGCAAAGAGAATGGAGTGTTAGCTTTTATCAATCTGCATGAATAAATGTTAACCACCCTCAGTTAAAAGGCCTCCTTTGAGCCGCACTCATGCGAACACAGCGTGCACATTGGCAAATCATTCAGATTAATGCACTCGACCTGCGCAAAGGCTGCAGATGTGGATTAGCATTATAGATTTTAATTTGAAATAATGTCAGTCTTCTCAGCCCACGTTGCAGCGCACAAGCTGCCATCTGCTTGCAATAATGAGCTTGACAGTCCCTGGGAATGGGATTTGCCGCCTCCTTTCCCTGCATAATGGCCCTGGTATTGATCCTTGTGATGGGTGGAACAGTTGCTGGCCTCACACTTGATCCCTACAGGACTAGCTGGAACAGAAGTTTCTGGAGGCTCAGCTGCAATGACACTGGAGAACAAATGTCTAGCTTCTCTCTAAAACCTGGACCAATACAATGAAGCCCAAGACTGGTCATGGTTCCCAGGCTTCTTCCGTGTAATTCAATACATAAGCAATCAAATGAATGGACCAGACTTAGCACATGCAGTAGCAAAGTTTCTCTGCCTTCTTATTCCTCACTGCAGGATGTAAGATCAAATTTGTTGGACTAGTAACTCCGAAGAGGTGTGTGGTCCAGCCAAGATCTCTGTGCATGCCATCTGTGGTGGCAGATATATCCGAAACTCAGAGGCATGATATTGCAAGGCTAACTTGAGCTATACTTGGCTAAATACATAGATAGAGAGGGGCACATATCCACAGAAAATCTGCTTCTGCCCTGAGAGCTGTGGTGATCATTCTCTTTTGTACTAGTTCTTAGCCATGCATAGATAACTACATTTAAAGTAATTAAAATTAAACAATTTCAAAGTCACCTCTTGGGGAACAAAAACCTTTCATTTCCATGGTCCAAGAGTGAAGGAGCAAACAAAAATAGATCACTGCTTGGAACATGATTCAACCTTTAGGAGAAAGAAAATTAAGACCTATTCTATAGAAAGAAATTGGGATGTGTTACATTGACTAATCTAATCTAGTCTTAAAATGTTGCCCAACTTCCCTTACGCAAGTAATCTAGAACTATGTATGGTTTTATAACTGCAACATTTCAATTTCACAGTTTTAGAAGTCTTAGTGATAAAATAATGCTCTTTTATCATGTTGTTGTACTTAGTTTGGTTGAGATGCTCATTCATTTGAAAACAATTAAGTCAATAAACTGAAGTGTCCTGCATTTATTGTTTAACTTCAACTAAGTATCTCCCATAACTAGTGGGCTGGCTCTCCAAAATTCTGTTTTCTGAGCTTAGCTGGCCACAGGATTCCCCTGGCAGCATGCTACTGAGGCTCATGCAAAGCAAGTGCCTGAGCAATAATTTGACATGAACACATTGGGAATTTGCATCCATGCACACATGACAAATGACCCAAGCCCCAAAGACATAGCTAAACACTGAGACACAGCTGAGTAAACTGAGTTTCACTAATGAAAATTTCAGTGGCCTCTGTATGTTCTGAAATAAATTTTTTATTTTCAAAATGATTGTCTATTGGCCTGTGTGAAGATTAATTATAAATCTCACAACCTAGAGTCACTTGGGGAAAGAGTCTCAATTTAGGAATTATTTGAATGAAGTTGGCCTGTAGGTATTTCTATAGGACACTGGCTTGATTATTAATTGGTCTATGCAACCATGGGAAGCACCATTCCCTAGGCTGGTTCCTGAACTGTATTATATGTAAAGAAAATGAGCAGACAGGCTGCATTCCTTTCCCTCCGTTCTTGACTATAAATATCATGTTGACTTGCCGCTTGAGCTCTTGCTTTGACTTCTCTGTGATACTACACTAGAACCTGAACTAGTAAATTAAATCCCCACTTCCTTACATTGCTCTTAGCCAGGGTGTTTAATATAGTAGCAGAGATGTACCCAAAAGTTCCTGAAAGGAATGGTCACTGTTAGTCCTTTGAATCTACTCATCGTCTCAGACTTTGCACTAACAAGGCAGAAAAGCAAAACTTGAATACAAGTGTGAAATTAAACCATGTAGTGCACTTTCTACAGGGATAGATGCCACCCTTGGGTGCAACTTCCCCTGCAGAGGTATGCAGATTACATAAGCCATTTGTTTCCACTCTGTTCTGTCCCCATAACTTTTGTGTTAGGTCATCTAGTTACTCTTTTTGCAAGAACTTCCAGGTACAAAGCCCTATTCTAATGTATTAATGATTTGTTTTCCATTTCAATTGCTAAATAAAATATGTTACAGAATTCATGCAGTGGAGGTCATGACAGACATACTAACTCACCCAGTAGTGCCCAGATTTCTATCATATGCCACAGAACAGTGGTCACCAGAAAATTTTTTCTTTTCTGTATTCTCCCTAATGTGCCATTGTATTTTTTTAATAATAATAATGGTATCTATGTCATATTGTGGCTATAAAAACTTTAAGAATAAAAGCATACATTGGGTAGACAGTGATCAGGGCCTATTGCCCTTAGTAATAACAATAGTGTTGAGCCTGTCACTGTTTGTTGTATTTCTCATGTTTATTTTTAGCATGAGAAACTCAGAAAACTTTTGGATCCAAATGAGTTTTTCATGCTAAGACCTACTGTTGAGCACAGAATGGAGAGATAAGTGAATACTCAGTATAGGCTTTTCAAGTCAGGTAAAGCCTTCACATCTGCTTCTAATGTAACTCCTCATCACATGTGACATCTGCTTCCCATTTTACAGATTAGATTATAGGGCTTGAAGATTACAACTAGCCTCCCGAGATCATGAATCTTGGCTGAGAGCTGGCCGTGGGAGCTTTCCATTGACTCCTCTTTCCTTCTGTGATCCTGAGCCAATCACCATGCTTGTTCTGACTTTGGAGTCCTTGCTATAACACAAGGCTCTGTGAGATGGGAATAATGGCCTGGTGACTGGCTGGCATGTGAGTACTAGACAATGGGGCCTGTGGTACAGTGTCAGTGACATGCGGTTCCAAATCTGTCTGATTGCATCGAACTTAGACCTTCTGTGCTGTATTGAAGGCATTATTCATTTTGTTATGATTCACTAACTACTTCTTTGTTAGTAGCCTTGAGTATAGAAATATATTTTATTATATTTCTTTTTACCCACAGCTCCTAATTGAATGTTTGGCGTTTACTAGTTGTTCACTAATTAGTCTCAGCAAAAGGAGCACAAAGTGGGACTGCTGCCTTTACTCCTCCACCACGCCAGACTCTGTGCTCCATCCCCCCTCTCAAGGCACTGCCACCCTCGCCTACACACAACTTTCCCTTCTGCCCTGTGCTCAAGGGTGACTTTTTTCTTCATTTTCTTACACTTTTTCTGTTGTTGAGAATTCATTTATGTATACTATGTACTTTGATTAAAAACTCACCCCATTCTCTCTACTCCAGTTCCCCCAATGTTCTTCCCACCACCTTCCTATCCCCTTTACACACTCTCTCTCTCTCTCTCTATCTATCTATCTATCATCTATCTCTCTTCCCCCCTCTGTCTCTCTGTATGTCTCTGTGTATTTCAGTGTCTCTCTGCCTGTCTCTCTCTCTCTTTTTCTCTCTGAGTTCACACAGTGCTGCCTGCATGTATGGATATAAAACCATCTTCTAGAGCATGAGTAGTAACTTTCATACACTTTAAATTAACTTCACTTTAAATTTACAGCCATTTACCGCAAATAGCAAAATACATTTGACTGCCTTACCCACTCATCTCCCCGTCTCTGGATATCATACTTACTGTGCTCAGTTCTACCACAAATGGATCCTAGAAAATATACACAGTTGTCTTGTATGAAAAATGAATATATCTGCTTCCCTTATGTACATTTTTTATATTTTCCACCAGGTTGACTTTGGCTAAGACTTGGCTCAGCAGCAACCTGGCTCAACACTTCAGTTCTATTGACTCTGCTTTAGGCTGAATTACCTTCTATTTTAGCAAATATAAAAAATAAGACACTCGACCCTTTTTTTATTTTCAAGCAAAATTAAGAGCTTGCCCGTGCTGTATGGATAATTTTTAACTTTATTAAAAAGTCATCTTTGTTGTAATAAATTAGTTGAACTGTAGAGAACCCTTGGCCACTGGGAAGAGTGACAAACTGCCATTCTTATGAAGGGACATCACATGGGAACATGTTTATTTTTAATTAATTTTTTAAAAGGAAATCATAATTAATTCCCAGTCTTTAATGCAATGTGATTCTGAGACATAAACCTTATTTCTTCTATGACACTTACATAAGTATACTCATAACTTGTAAATTTATTTCTATTCTTCAGCCTAGCAAACAATTACTTCATTTCCCGTATTTTTTTTCACCAGGTTCCTGGAATGTTTGCCTACATACATACACAGAATTTTGGGCTGGATTGCGGTCACCAGCATGTGAGAAGGCTGGAGGGAATATGAGGATGTGCAGGTGACAGACAGAAGTATAAATGAGAACTAGAAAGATAACCTGGTCCCGGGTTCATAAGGAATCAGCAAGAAGAAGGAAGTCAGAGGTAGAACACTCAGAGGGAAGGGTAGAAAGTGATTTATAGATGCAAAATGGTCCACATCTTCAGAAATGGAGAGAGAAGAAAGGGCACGTGAGGATTAGAGAATCAACTGGGTGGAGGAGAAATTCTAGGGCACCCTCCCATCTGCTGTAATAGGCATACAATGATAGTGAGCATACTTGTCTATGAGATAGTTGTTTCTTGAGTGCCATCTGCTGCCACTTGAGTCTTCTCTGTTTTAATGCCCTTTTCACTATGACATAAGCCAATCAAAGTGTCTCCTCCAAGAGTATATTATAACAAATTTGATTTTTCTGGATATAGACAGCATCATCTGGATATAAACTGAAAATTCTGTCTGCCCAAAGCTGTGGCAACTCATCCTTCTGAAGGTTTTATAGATCTTCACTTAATAACATATAGTTCTGTGGCCCTCTGTTCAAAGTGGAGTCTCTCTAAACCTTCATTTCTCCCTAGGCTATAAGTAGGGGACAATAGCTATTTTTTTTTCAGATGAGTATAAGGACTTCATGGTGTGGTTACAGGCAAAATGGTTGGCAAATATCTGACTGATATTACTCTAGAAATGAAGGCAGTAAATCTGCTTCCTGTGTGCCTTATGTTTATCATCTATGTATGTAGAAGACATGCAAGATGCAGGTGCTCATACAGCAGCACTATTGAGTGGTAGCATGAGCAGCACAGAACCTAGAAGATGCAAGTCTGGGAAATGCAGGGCCCCAAAGCTTCACAGCCTTTCTAGGGACTAGACAATGCCACAAAGGTGCTATGGCAAGACAGTCCCTTGGTCTGCATAGTAGTATGTTCTATTAGTAAAGAAACATCAATGTTAAGTCTGTACTCAATGTGAAAAGATCAAAATCATTCATGTGTTTCAGAAGCCATATGTAAGCCAGCTGCCCAGACGTGTGTAAGATGGCATAGAGTGGGATGGGACTTCAATTGACGTGATCCTAGGAGCCAATGCCTTGATCTAAAGGCAGAACTTAGAGGGGGTCAAGCATGAATGAAGAAGAGTGGAGGGGATCCGTCTGGATTGAGTATTCCTATCTGGAGGCATGGTACCAGAAATGGAATGGAAAAAGACAAGATATCAAGGAACAGATGGTATAAATTCAGTGAAGTCACAGAGCAGGATAATGGTAATTATTGGAGGTAGGATTTGGCCTAGAAGACAGACAAACAGATTATGTCCAAATACAAAAGAACAAATAAATGGCATCAAATTATTGGAGGAATCAACTGAGTAGAGAAAAAAAAACTAACTAAAACACCAAACATCCCATAAAAACCTCCGACTAATATTTGAAGCATCTAAAGTGGCCTGTATCTAAGAAACAAGCCAGATGTAAGAATCTAGAGATAGGTGCATCTCAGAGAAGAGTCCTATATTTGGATTGGAGAATCAACTTCTCTCAGGATCATTTGCAGCCTGAGAATTGCCATAGATACCCTAGAACACCCACCTGCAGAGCTGACAAGGCCTGAAGCAGACACCTGAACCCCTAGGGTTTAACACAGGTCAGCTTTCTGACAGTCAACAGGATCTCACAAGAAGTTCTTGGCAGTGCTGTTTCATGAGGGAAGAATTGGGAAGAATTCAATGTCCTCAGGCCAATAACTCTAGGTATTAAATCTGTGAGCAGCATCTGAACTTGCCCACACTGACAGAGGCAGATAGGAAGAAAAGTGAAAAACAGATTCCATGTTGAACTTTAAAATGATTATGGAACATCTTCCAGAGGAAAAAGTCAGGGGTTTCATGGGAACAAGTAGAGATGGAAAACACCTTTTGTCTGAGCTCACAGTGATTGGGACATGGTATTGGCAAAGTCGGTGTGTATTTGGCACAAGTACTTATGGCATTCTTAAGACCTATGTCGGGAATGTAGAACTACATATTGGACTAGCAAAGCCTTGTAGGTGAAGCTAGAAGGTGGCTTTTCAAATGCACTCATGCCTTTCTAGATTCAGCACCTCTACTCAGAGTTAGCTACCGTCGCTGTCAACAGTGGCATCATCATCATCATCCTCATCATCGTCTGACCTTTTACCATTCTAAGAGTTTACCAGCTACAATGAGGTGGGGTGAGGACAGGAAAAGGCACTCCTTTCTTGTTGAGAGTTGAAGCCCGAAAAGGTAATGTGTTAAAAGATGCTGAGATTATATGAGCAAAGATCATGATGAGGAAACCCACAGAGACAGCTGACCCAAGCTATTGGAAGCTTGCTGAATCTGGATTGACAGCTAAGAAAACAGCATGGGACTGAACTAGGTCCTCTGTGTGTGGATCACAGTCAAATGGTGTGGGCAGTTTGAGGGGCCTCTGGCAGTGGGACCAGAATTTATTCCTAGTGTATAAGTTAGCTTTTTAGAACATATTTCTTACAGAGGAACACCTTGTTTGGCCTCAATGCTAGGGAAGAGGCTTGGTCCTACCTCAACTGGATATGCAAGACTGCATTGACTCACCCTGGGAGTCCTACCCTCTCTGAGGATTGGATGGGGGATGGTGAGGGCAATGAGGAGAGTGACTTGGAAGAGGAGAGGGAGGAGGAACAGTGGTGAGTATAGTAAAAAAAATCTTTTAAATAAAATAAAGTTAAGAAATAAAGTTGTTATCTGGATATTTTAGCTAATATAAGCTTTTAGTGTGTATTGTTATTGTCCGATAAGAGCCAAACTCTTCAATGATTTCTTTCTTCAAGAAAATGTCCAGTGAATGAATTTAGAAAATAATTAAGAAGTTGAAATAAATTGTGTTTCCGTCAGAGTAGAAGGTACAGCTGTTACAGACACCTGAAGAACAGAGAAAATAGGCACTGACCATGTCAGTAGGGGAATGTATTTTCATGGGTGTGTTACTTTTCTCATTAATATGATGAATTATCGAACTATAGTTATGTGACAAGGTCTTTTGTGGGTCATTCCTTCATGACGATAAAGTCATAGTAGCAGGACTGACAAACTGTTTCCCATTGTGCCCATGATCAGGAAGTAGAGAAAGATGAACTTCCGTGCTTCTATCATATTTTTTCTTTAGTCTAGGACCATGTTCTCTGCAATGGTGCCTCCCAGAGTTAGAGTGAGCCTTCTTCATCAATTGAATCACATACTAATAGGCATGACCTCTGAGTAGCCTAGATCCTATCACTTTGGCAATCAAGGTCACCCCAA
This sequence comes from Sigmodon hispidus, assembly GCA_004025045.1. NCBI lineage: Eukaryota > Metazoa > Chordata > Mammalia > Rodentia > Cricetidae > Sigmodon > Sigmodon hispidus. The sequence goes on along the minus strand of PVIH01005973.1, from coordinate 53,505 downwards.
TATACATCTGGGTTGCTTCCCAAGATCCAAATCTCTGTTGGTCTTGAATTTAGGGCCAGGCCTTGTTGCCACCCACAGAAGAAACTTCAGGAATTATGAGCTCTTGGTAGATATGCTAAAAGAGATGGAACATTGTGAGAACAAGCAAGTGGAGGCCCCTCTGCTTCACTTACACTACCCAGCACTCAGCACCACTTGGGAGGCAATGTTGGCCTGGGGATGTCCCCAAGGTCGCTGAGAAGACAGCTTCAGAGAGTACTCTTGGTGTGTCAGTATTCAGGGCTAGAGTGGGACATACTAACTGTAACTGTTTGAGAACATAGAAGAAAGTATGTAACATGGAAACTCAGAAGAAAACACAAATTGGATAGAGCTGAGACCATAATGTGGTTTTTGCAAGAAACCCCCAAGAATGAAAATGTCTAGAAATACTCCGCCAAAGTTTCATAAGTAGCCCCAGTTTTCAATTTGACTGTGGCCTGAATACGTTGGACATGATGAGGACTATATTACTCATCACCCTAAAATGATTGATATTTTAAACACTACAATCTTGTACTACATGAGAGAGAAAACGTTTTCTTACATGAATTGTCTTTGGTCATGGTCGCTGTGAACTAGAACTTCTGTGGATATTTGAACAAATTTATTACTTAACTAGAAAACCTCAATTAGTATAAATATGTGGGCACCCTAGAGGCAGTAACAAACAAGCACAACAAAGACTAGGAAGGTGCAGAGAGACATAATGTCAGGATGCTTCAAGAGCAATGCAATTCGACAGTGTGGTAAACTCTCAGTGATAGCTCCCTAAAGAGAAGAGGAAGAGTGTATTAGGGATCCAATAGGGATCCAAGGTGACACATGGCCAAAGCAGTCAGGTATTAGGACAGAGAGACCCGACAGATGAGCAGCAGGAATGACCTCTAGGTCTACCACTTCCTACACAGAACCTCCAGTGAGAGACTTAACATTTGGTTTCAGTTGCATATATGTATTTCCTGATAGAAAATCTTCTGCCAGGCTGAGTTTGGACAAGGTCTTTCTTAACCCTAATGACACTGTCATCAAGACTACTAATTACAAGCACCACAAAACATATATATATATATATGCATATATATATATTGGGGTCATCATCATTTTGTCCTGACTTGTAGTAATATGAAAGTCTGACTGTCAAATACCGAGGGAAGGCTGAAATATCAGAGAGAAGCACTACAGTCAATTTTTATTTAGCTGTCTTGTAATATTTTTAGTTCTGCTCTCGGTTGTTTTTATTACTTGCTTTTTTTAGCCGTTTTTGTGTTTGTTTTGTTTTTATGAGTTCTTATATATTTTATCTCATTTAGATTAGCATTAAAGGTATGTAGCCTTGAACTCACAACAAAAGAAAAAGCTTTGTCTCTAGAGTTATGGGATCAAGGGTGTTGTTTGCCACTCTCCTTTTTCTATGCTGGGATCAAAGGTGTGTGTGACTGACTTAATCGTTTATCTTTGTATTTAAGGTTAAAGAATTTTTTAGCTCTCTGCCTAAGATTTGACTATGTGATCTCTCCCCAATATTCAAGTTTTATTAAATATATAATATATATCCACACTGTTGAAGACAAATTACTTAAAGGAAGAATTTTTTTTATTTGTTTTATTTTCCTAAAGAGTTTTTTTGTAACTAAAGCAAACAAACAAAACAACAGAATAACTGATGTTAAGGCAAAATTCCGTTCATTCATATAATGAGTCTGAAAAAAAAGTTTACTATCCCATAGTTCCTGCTAGTCCTATTTAACAAGAACACTCTCATTACCTGGATTTTATTATGGAGAAATTAGAAAAAGGAGGAGATTGTAAGAGCTTATGGAAATTCATTTTTAACAATGCCAAGTTGTGTTTATGATGAAGACGTCAGAATCTGTAATTAAATTGTATAATCAGAGACCCAAGTATAACTTCCATAGCCTATTACTGCTGATACTGACTTTAAACACTTTGAACACCCTCGGGAATGATTTTCACCTCTTTGAAAGACTTTTGAGACATTAGCTCACTACGGCATTCAACCACCTGCCAAGTGTGTTTATGAGTGTCTCTAACCACTGGAAATAATCCTCAGCCTCAACGCAGATTTAGAAAAAAAGAAAAAAGTCCTGACATTAAATAATAGGAAAGTTTCTTGTAAGAGAAATCTTAGGGTCATTCTATTAAATAACAGACTAACTGAGTCTTAAGACCACAGAAAGAACACGGAAGAAGTGTTGTTAGCCAGACATCATGGGCTTAAGATGACTTACTGTGCAACATCCTAGGACAAGGTAGTGACCTATATATGTGTTTCTTATGAGGCCCTATCTTTGAAGGGTTGAGTGAACTTCCTGTAGCTGCCTAACTGGAATTTAAAGGACCTAGACTCAAAGCTTGTTCATGCAACCACACACTGAAGGCAGCCTTTGCTGCAAGGCGTTGGTTTACAGTTCCTTGGAGTGTTCTGCAAAAGCCAGCACACTGCAGTGTGGCTCTAAAGGTGTCTGGCTATCACAAAGACCTCAGAGCTCACTGCTCAGTGAGCTGCATACATTTCTACTCCACCTTCTCTTTGTTAAATTTGTTGGCAGTGGAAGTACCCTGCCGCTCCCATTATTCTGAACTACAAACCCTGAAATTAAGCCCTCCTCTGTGGCAATGCACATGTATTGCTGACTGATTCAAACAAAAGAAAGTCATTAATTCATCCTTTATGGATTTGGGAGTTATTTGTGAGGATGGACAAGAGAATGTCTCCTTCATTGATTTCTGAATCCCATGTTTGGTTTCCAAGTAGGTCTGAAATATTTCCATGCTGAAAGATCCTCACAAAGCCAGCCTCAGATCAGGCCAGCAAGAAGGTATGCTCCTGTGATGTTTTTAAAACTTTGGACCTACAAATCTGCGATTAATTAGACAGCCTCAGTCCAGGAGACATGGAGATGTTGTTCTTGAGTGAAGTAATTCTTTCTGGTATGCTCTTACCCTTAAAGGACTTTGATAGTGGCCCATAGAATTGCCCAGATGTTCATCAATTCTCCTCATAATTTGCCGGGTGATATGAGGCTATGTGGAATATGCCTTGTATAGATGTCATGCCAATCTAAATTTTTAAAATTTTTAAAAAGAAAGGCCTATGTGCCATACTGTGGACTGCATCAAAATGGCTAGACAACCCTGGAAATTCAGGGAGGAACTTCTTATAGGCCTTTAAGACACAAACCAAAATAAGGTCTTCTACATCTAGTCTGTGATTTGTCAGTTATTTTTCTCTCTTAGTGTACTGATGAAAATGTATGTGGCTGACTAGATGACGGGCAGAAACGTGGAAAACCTGGAGGTGCCTGCTGGTCCTGCTTCTCTGTTTCATCCAAGACAGGGAGACTCAGGAAGGCACAAAACCCACAGGCCTTTGTCCAGTAAGGCTCCCCAAAGGGAACTGGCTCAGAGCACTGAACTTTCACACTTAAGAGTATTTATAGAGAAATTACCCAGGCCTCTGATGACTCTGCAAAGGTTTAAATTACATTCAGTGACAAAAAAAAAAAAAAACAAAATTATGAAGCAAAAGATATGGGGAAAGAGAGAAAACGAAGTTGGAGGGAAGGAGGGAGGTACAAAGTGAAATACAGAAGAGTAAGGAAAGAAGGAAAGCAAAGGGGAGGGGAGGAGAAAGAACAGGAGACAGGGAGGGTGAGGGCGAAGAAAGAGGAGAAAATGTGGAAGAAAAGAGAAGAAGGAGAGGGGGAGGGAAAGGGGGCAAAGAGGAGAGAAAGGCTAGAAGGTAGGAAGGAAGAGCAGGGGAGGGGTCGGGAAAGCAGGAAATGATACTGAGGAACAAGAAAAAAGGAGGAGAAGGGGAGAGAGATTAGGAAATGAGGACTTTTTCACTATACAGAGGAGGGAACACAATCTGAACCCCGAACTCTTGCCCATTTATCCTTATGTCCGATGTCACTGCCCTGATTCTCAATGACGCCCAAAGGGTCGGTGATGGGAAGATGTTTAAGGATTCATTCTGTTGTTCTGGAATTCAGGAAGAGCCCTTGCCTCTCTGTGTGCTGGTGGGTCCCACAGGAGGTCTCCCTTATCATCAAGTAAGGGGGAAAAATGAAAACCTTTTTGTGCAGCCTCACTGAAAACACTGACAGCAGCTAGGAAGAGGGCAGAAGAGTCAGCAGGATACGACCAAACATCTGTTTGAAAACACAAGAAACAACAGTCAGTAAGTGGGACCTCCTGAAACTGAGAAGCTTCTGTAAGGCCAAGGACACAGTCAATAAGACAAAACGACAGCCTACAGAATGGGAAAAGATTTTCACCAACCCTACAAGTGACAGAAGCCTGATCTATAGAGATATAGAGAACTCAAGAAACTAGAGCCCAAAGCCCTAAATACCCCAACTAAAAAATGGGGTTTAGAACTAAAAAGGGATTTCTCAGCAGAAGAATTATGAATGGCTGAAAGGAATTTGAAAAAATGCTCAACATCTTTAGCCATCAGTGAAATGCAAATCAAAACAACTTTGAGATCACCTTACACCTGTCAGAATGGCTAAGATAAAAGATACAGATGACAGCCTATGCTGGAGAGGTTGCGGAGCAAGGTGAATACTCCTCCATTATTGGTGGGAGTGTAAACTTGTTCAGTCACTCTGGAATACAGTATGGTGGTTTCTCAGAAAACTGGGAATCAATCTCCCTAAGGATCCAGCAATACTACTATTGGGCATATACCCTAAAGATGCACATTCGCACTCCAAAAGCATTAGCTCAACTATGTTTATAGCAGCCTTATTAGTAATAGCAAGAAGCTAGAAACAACCTAGATACCCCTCAACTGAGGAATGGATTAACAAACTGTGGTACATCTACACAATATAGTACTACACAGCAGTAAGAAAAAATGATATACTAAAATTTGCAGGTCAATGGATGGATTTGGAGAATATCCTCCTGAGCGAGGTCTCACAAACCCAGAAGGATAAGCAGGGAATGTACTCACTCATTAGTGGACCATAAGCAAAAGCATTCTTATGTCATTGAAAGAGGAGAAACTTCTAGCATGAATGTCTTGGATCTTCAGCTTTTCTTACAATGATACTATTTGGAACCAGTATCCATCTGCATTTGATCTCCTAAAATTCCACTGAATTTGCTACTGTGCTATCCACTTCTAAGAATTAAATACAATGAATAAATGAGAAAAAGAATAGTTAAGATTAGAACTTTAAAAAGGCACAGAATTCTGGCCCAAATTCCCAGTCCAGTCAAAGAGAGTAAGGAGGGATTATATAACCAAAGGTGTCAAGATCATGATGGGGAAACCCATAGAGACAGTTGACCCACTAGGAGCTCATGGGCTCTGGACTGACAGTTGGAAACCTGCATGGGTCTAAACTAGTTACTCTGAATGTGGAAGACAGTGTGTGGCTTGGGCAGATTGTGGAGCCTCTGACAGTGGGACCAGGATTTATCTCTAGTGCATGAACTAGCTTTTTGGATCCCATTTCCTATAGAGGGACACCTTGCTCAGCCTTCATATGGTGGATGGATTTAGTCCTGTCTCAACTTCATATGCAGTCTATATTGACTCTCTGTGGGAGTCCTTACCCTCTCTGAGAAGTGGATAAGGGGTAGGGTGGGAAGAAGCTGGGGGCTAGTAGGAGGAGGGGAGGGAAGGGGAACTGTGGTTGGTATGTAAAATTAAAAAAAAACTGTTATATAAATAAAAGCCTAAGAATTCAAATTTTTTTTTCATTTTAGTGCACAGAGGGCAGCATTGCTTCAATGGGACTAAAACCTTGCATTAAAATATGATAATACCTTCAGCTTTTTAAATGTAGGGATTACCTTTTCAATTAAAATAGCTTTTATCTCATCGCCTTTAAGATGCTGTGATGTAGGATGTCTTTCTGTATGCTATGAATACCATTGGTTAATAATGGGACTGTCTTTGGCCTATGAAAAAGCATCTTGGAAGTATGTGGAAAACTGGCGCATAGATAAAGGGGAAGATGTGTGAAGTCACACAGAAATGCCCCCAGATGCAAAGGAAAGAAGACTGGAATGATGCTCTAAGAAAAGATACCAAGCCACATGGCTAAACAAGATAAGAATTTGAAGTTGGGTTAAAATGCAAGAGTTAGCAATATGCCTGAGCCATAGGCCAAGCAGCAAGAAATTAATATAAGCTTCTGTGTGATTATTTGGGACCCAGCATTAGAGGGCAATTTATTTAGACTAGTGGTCCAGATCAAGGCTAGTCCAGGCCTGAAACAAAACTTATATAAGCAACACCCATTAAGACATCCTGAAGTATAATCTGAGTTTGGAATGTGTCTTAATTAGGTTTTTTATTGCTCTAAGGAGACACAATGATCGTGACAACTCTTATAAAGGAAAACAGCTCATTGAAACTGGCTTCTACTTTTAGATTTTGGACCATTGTTATAATGGTTATAAACATGATGAAATGCAGACAGACACTGTGTTGTAGAGGTAGCCGAGTATTTTACTCCTAGATCTGCAGGCAGCAAGAAAAAACTATGTGCCATACTGGGATGACCTTCAGCACCTGAGACCTCAAAGACCAACATGTAGGTATGCACATTTTTTAACAAGGACACATCTATTCCAGCAAGGCCACACCTCTTAATAGTGCCACTCCCTGTCAGTCTAGAGGGGCCATTTTTATTCAGACCACCACAGAATAACTGTTGCTCTCTCATCCCACTGACTGAAGACTATAGTGTCTTACAGAAGGTCAGTAATAATCACCAATATCAAGGAGTTTTTTGTCATTATTTTGAGTATTGCTTTTGGCATTGAACTTGCATTTAAAGTCTGTAAGGTAAATCCATCATCCTACACTATTGAGAAGACCTACTTTGTCAAAGGCCTTGAGACAGCATCCATTTGGCACATAGTTTTGGCTTTATCCATAGCCTTACACCTAGTATTTCTTGGGTACAGTGGCTATGTGTGTGACATCTTCTCTGAGCATTAGTATGGATCCATGATCCTCTGATCAACAGGTTGAAATAGGCATACTTGTGCCTTTGTCTTTGGTAGTATTTTTGTTTATTTTTTAAATCATATTTACATCATTTCTCTTTTATTTTTCTCTTTTTTACTTCTCTCAGGCACCTGACTTGCTCTCTATCAGATTTAGAGCTTCTTTTATTAAAATTGATGTAATAAGTATATATGAATGTCTATCTATGCGTGTACAATATATTTTCCTAACTGTAACCTGCTCAGCCTAAAAATTGTTACTTGTAGGCATGTTTTCAGGACTGATGATCTGGTATCGGTAACCAGTTGGTGTGTTCTTCCCATAATAAGACCATTTCTCATGTTTCTTCAGTCCTTCTTTAACTGTAGTTCCCAGCGTAGGATTGAAGCCTCGTGGTGTTTATCTAGTCCAGTTGTGCATGTCTATTGTTCACATCCTTGTTCAGTTCCTGTTAAGGCAGCCACATTGGTGAGCATATGAGCATAGCTTCCAACAATTTTAGGAAACAGGATAACACAACAAACTCTTTGAACTTTTGGCTTTAACAAATTTTTCTTACCATTTTCTGCTGTTCTTTGAGCTTTTGGTGAGGGAATGTTCTCTTAATGTATTCCTTAGAACTAGGAAAAACAACTCTGCATTTTGCTTGGTTGTGGTTTTCTGTATTGCTCTCTGTTTTTTGCAAAAGGAAGTTTTATGACAAAAGAATGAGGATTAACTTATATGTAGGTATAAGGAGAAATACTTAGAACGTGGTTAGACATTGAACTGGTTTAGTCAAGATGTGGCTGTAGGTTTTTCTCCAAGATTAGTGACTTCAGCAATCTTGAGTTACTGGCTAGGTTTTGAGTACCAGGCATAATTTCCCATTTGTTGAGTGGCTATTAAGTCCAATTAAAGACTTGTTGGTTACCATTAGGTTATATATACTACTACTGCACTTTTATGGTCATTGTTCTATGCTAGTCATTGTTGTGACTTATAGACATCATATCTGGGAGGACTGTCAGTTACTATGAGCAAGAGAAGAAGCTTTTTGTACATGTGCCCCAATATTAAGCTGATCCTCATGCCATGACCAGAATATTGTTGCCCCGGGGGCATAGATGATTTTCAGATCTATGATGGCCCTAACCCTAACCCTAACCCTATGATGGCCACTCCTCTATATCAAGGTGTTAGTACCTGCTTTCCAGGTATGGTGCTGCCAGGAGAAATTGTGTGTTACATCAGCCAAACTCTGAATAATTTAACATTTAAATGCCATATTATCCAGATCTATGAAGTGTTTGAAGATTGCTTATCCACCTGACATGTTATTACTTATGGAAATAACCTAATTTCCCTTCAATTAATAAATTGATAGTTAAAATGTGGTACATATACACTATGGCGTACTGTTTAGCTGGAAAGAATAAAATAATAAACTTTGAAGGTAAATAAACAGAACTAGAAAAGATCATATCAAGTGAAGTAACCCACATTCAAAAAAAAAAAAAAAAAAAAAAAACAACTGTCATTCTCATTTATTGGAGGTCTCAATATCCAAATTTACAAATGTAAGTATTTATCATGGGGTAACTACAGAAACCAGAAAAGAAAAAATGAAAAAGAGCCTTGCAGGTATGGGAGAGAAATAAAGAGAAAATAGCTTGATGTAAGTGATCTAGCATGGGAAATGGGAAGGCTGGAGGCTGGCTCTGATTAGAAAAGAGGTAAATATAAAAATAATAGGCAGGACATCTGACAAGGGCATATGGCATCATACTGTCAACAGTCTACCTCAAAGTACCAATAATCCATATAAGTCAGTGTATAAATATACAAGCAATCTAACAAAGGTTCAGCACCACACACGAGAAGCTGTCTTTTGAGTTGGTAGCAGGACTATCCAAGAGTCCCCACAGCTTTATGGCTGCTGACCTTGGCTGACCCCAGCAGAACTTGGCTGTTTGCTATTTTAAAGTCATTGATCACTGCAAGTCTTATCTAAATTCCTCTGCATGTAAATAGTTCTGAGTGAGTATGTCTTACCTCTAACTGTCTATAAAATGCCAAGTATCAAAGTTAAACCCTCTGTTTTGCCAGGGGAGTAGGTGACCTGAAAGCAGAAGTAGATGTTTAATTTCTCAAAGGGCTGTTAAACTTGCAGAACCTTACAACCTTCACACATTCTAATCACTGGGCTTCAAAGTCAACCTCAAAGTTCATGGCTGAATCTCAAAACCCTTAGGAAATCATTCAAGATTCATGTTTTAAACTTATCTTCCTATGATGGTCTTGTGAGAAGTTAGATGTGTTGAGAAAGCAGTGTGCCCTTTTCTCCACTCTCTCTCTTCCTTTGAGTGTGGAGTCTTTCCTGTGGCACAGTCAGTGCCTGACACATGCCTTTGGTTCTACATTAATGCATGATTAGGGTCTGGTGCCTTTTCTCTCTGGTGTGACCAAATACTTGTAGAAATCTAAGGGGAAAGGCTTTGGTGGGGGATTGCTATTGTTCTTGTGTGTGTTTTGTTTTTGACATCACACTTTGAGAGGGCAGAATCCATCATAAAGATGAAGGCATGGTTGTGAGAAGAGAGATAAATCTTGGTATGCAGCTTGCTCGTTTCTCTTCCCCAATTCAGTCACTCCAGGACATCATAAGCTCATAGGATGATGACACCCAGTTCCAGGATGGATCCTCCCTCCTCTGGAAATATTTTCTCTCTCCAACCCTCCCCCTTCACACACACACACACACACACACACACACACACACAAACACACACAGAGGTATGTCTTGTAGGTTATCCCAAATCCAGACAAGCTGATAATGAAAATCAACAACAGCAGCCTAACTATTAAAAAGGGGGACCACTCACCTTCAGGGTAAGATGGGTGTGGACCTCACTCCTTCTAGACCCTTCCTGCACTCAGACTTCACATGACTTCCTGACTCTGAAAATATCTTTCTTAGTAATCATTGAAGGAATTTGGATTAAAATCACATGCAAGAGACATTAATAATGCTTCTTTTCCTTGAAAATACCTAGATTTCAGGCTCCTGATATGGAATTTGAAACAGTCTATCCCTATACACAGGCAAGACCACACAGGCACACACACACACACACACACACATACACACACACACATTTCCATCAATTCCACAGACATAGCTACATAGGTATCCTTGGTCTAAGTCTCATCTTTTCTGTAAAACACATCTTCAGAAGAATAAGTTAAAAAAAAAAAAAACATGAAAGCAGTCTTAAGAAGAAAATTCATAGCACTAGATGCCTATGGGAAAAATCTAGAGAAATCTCACACTAGAGAAATAACAAAACAGCTGAAAATCTTAGAACAATTAGAAGCAAACTCACCTAGAAGGAGTAGACAGAAGAAAATATTCAAACTTAGAGCTGATATCAATACAATTGAAACAAAAAGAACAATACAAAGAATCAATGAATCAAAGAGTTGGTTCTTTGATAAAGTCAACAAGATAGATAAACCCTTATCCAAACTAATCAAAAAGCAGAGACAGTGTATCCAAATCAACAAAATCAGACATGAAAAGGGAGACATAACAACAGACCACCCCAGGAAATCCAGAGAATTTTCAGGTCATAGTTTGAAAATCTATACTCCACAAAAATGGAAAATCTAGAAGAAATGGACAGCTTTTTCGATAGGTATCACTTACCAAAATTAAATCAAGATCAGATTAAATATCTAAACAGACCTATAACTCCAAAGGACATTGAAGCTGCCATAAAAAGCCTCCCAAATAAAAGAAGCCCAGGTCCAGATGGTTTCAGTGCAAAATTATACCAGACATTCAAAGAAGAACTATTACCAATACTTCTCAAACTGTTTCATAGAGGAGAAACTGAAGGAATATTGCCAAACTCTTTTTATGAGGACACAATAACCCTAATTCCCTAGCCACTCAAAAAGGCAATAAAGAAAGAGAATTACAAGCCAATTTCCCTCATGAATATTGATGCAAAAATTCTCAACAAAATCCTGCAAACCATATACAACAACAACTAAAAAATATCATCAATCATGATCAAATAGGTTTCATCCCAGAAATTCAGGGATGGTTCAAGATATGGAAAACTATAAATGTCATCCATCATATAAACAAACTGAAAGAGAAAAACACATGATTATATCATTAGATGCTGAAAAAGCCTGTGACAAAATTCAACACCCCTTTATGATAAACGTCCTGGAGAGGTCAGGAATACAGGGGGAAAAAATCTAAATATAATAAAGGTGATTTACAAGAAGCCGACAGCCAACATCAAACTAAATGGATAAATGCTCAAAGCAATCCCACTAAAATCAGGAACTAGACAAGGCTATCCCCTCTCCCCTAATCTATTCAATATAGTTCCAGAAGTTTTAGCTAAAGAAATATAAGAACAAAATTAGATTAAGGGGATACAAATTGGAAAAGAAGTGAAACTATCTCTATTTGCAGATGATATGATTGTATACATAAATGATCCACAAAATTCAACCAGGGAACTTCTACAGCTGATACACACCTTCAGTAAGGTAGCAGGCTACAAGATTAACTTGAAGAAATCAGTAGCCCTCCTATACACTAAAGATGAAAGGGCTGAAAAAGAAATAAGGGAAACATCACCCTTTATAATAACTGCAAATAGCATTAAATATTTTGGTGTAACTAAAACCAAAGAAGTAACAGATCTATTTGACAAAAACTTTAAATCACTTAAGAAAGAAATTGAAGAGAATATCAAAAAATGGAAAGCTCTCCCATGTTCCTGGATAGGTAGGATCAACATAGTAAACTTGGCAATCCTACCAAAAGCAATCTAAAGATTCAATGCACTGCCCATCAAAATCCCAACACAATTTTTTACAGACCTAGAACAAACAATTCTCAAATTCATTTGGAATAACAGGAAAGCCAGGATTGCCAAAACAATTTTGCTCAACAAAAGAACCTCAGGAGGCATCACCATCCTTGGCTTCAAAATATTTTATAGAGCTACAGTAATAAAAACAGCCTGGTACTGGCATAAATCAGACTTGTAGATCACTAAAATCAAAGCAAAGACACTGACATTTACCTACACATCTATGAACACCTGATTTTTGACAAAGAGGCCCAAAATATTCAAGGGAAGAAAGATAATATCTTCAACAAATGGTGTTGGCATAACTGGATGGTAGTGTGTAGAACAATGGAAGTAGATCCAAACCTATCGCCTAGCACAGAACGAAAATCCAAGTGGATCAAGGATCTCAACATAAACCCAGCTACACTGAACTTGATAGTGGGAAATACCTTCCAATGAATTGGCACAAGTGACCACTTCTTAAACCTAACCACCAGTAACACAGACATTAAGAATAATAATCAATAGTGGGACCTCCTGAAACTGAGAATCTTCTGTAAAGCCAAAGACACAGTCAATAAGACAAAAATGACAGCCTACAGAATGGAAAAAGATTTTTACCAATCCTACAAGTAACAGAGGACTGATCTATAAAATATATAGAGAACCAAAGAAAGTAGAGCCCCAAACCTTGAATAACCCAACTAAAAAATGGGGTTCAGAATTGAAAAGGGAATTCTCAGCAGAAGAATTACAAATGGCTGAAAGGCACTTGAAAAAGTGCTCTACTTCTTTAGCCATCAGAGAAATGCAAATCAAAACAACTTTGAGATACCACCTTACACCTGTCAGATTAGCTAAGATAAAAGACACAGATGACAGCCTATGCTGGAGAGGTTGTGGAACAAGGGGAACACTCCTCCATTGTTGGTAGGTGTGTAAGCTTTTTCAGCCACTCTGGAATGCAGTATGGCAATTTCTCAGAAAACTGGGAATCAATTTCCCCAAGGACCTAGCAATACCACTTTTAGTCATATACCCTAAAGTTCCACAGTCACACTCCAAAAGCATTAGCTCAACAATGCTCATAGCAGCATTTTCATAATAGCAAGAAGCTAGAAACAACCTAGATGTCCCTCAACTGAAGATGGAATAACAAACTGTGATACATCTACACAATGGAGTACTGCTCAGCAGTAAGAAAAAAAAAATGATATCCTGAAATTTGCAGGCAAATGGGTGGATTTGGAGAATATCCTCCTGAGTGAGGTATCACAAATCCAGAAAGATAAGCAGGGAATGTACTCATTCATTAGTGGACTTTAAATAAAAAGCAAAACACACTCAAGCTGCAAACCACAACCAATGAACAGTTTGGGATCTAAAGTACCTTGGACTGTCAGCTTGGAGCCCATTGCCTTTAGAGGACCACCTAACCCAGTCTTCATATTAGAATAAGAAAATCATACTTGCCTGGAGTGGATGCTAAACTAAGTCACCTTGGGACATTAGGACCTCCTGCCCTTGTTGGGGAGGAAATAAGGAGATGAGGAGAAGAGGTGACTGGGAGGGGCAGGAGAGGGAAGGGAGTGTGAACAAGGGGATACATGAATAAAAATGAGATTTTATTAAAAAAAATAAATAAATAAATAAATGCCAAAATTAATAAAAATAATAAAATATAGGATCACTAAAGCTTCTGAATTAGCAAACAAGAGTGGGCTAGCTGGCTGGTGAGATTCTAAACTGTGATGATCAATGTGAGGCAGCACAGTCACAGTGTGGGAAGCAAATAGGGAAAGAAGCAAAGTATACCACAAGTGGACAACTAATACTTCTAAAGACACAGAGGCTTTAGGATGTGCATGAGTGTGTGTGTGTGTTATCCTAAGGGGGAAAGATATCAAACCATATGATGACACATAGTTGGTTATGATGAGACTTGATAGAATATTTCTGGACTGGCTTAGTGTTAAGGAGAATGAAAATCTTGTAGTTACAGGGTCAAAGGCATTAGAAAGCACATGAAGCTCCATGATTTGGGGTACATGGATGAATCTGGATGAATGATCCTCCCAAAACTGTGTCCATGAGCCCCGGGGCTCCTATGAGATGGAGGGATTCTTGATGTCAGGAGACAAAACACTTTGCATCAATCACCACAGCTTGAGGCCAAGGGAGAAAAGAAAAAAATAGACCAAGCAACATTGTCTTCATGACTTGTGTGAGGTTTCCTTCCTATCTACTTCTTAATTATCATGGGGGAGAGACACATTGTTCACAGGCCTGCTTGTCATAAGTCAGATCTCCAAGCCCCCAAAAAGTCTTCCTATTTCTACAGCAGAGTTCTTGATGAAGAATAATAGGTTGTCTAGCTGACCCAGGTAGCCACGCTCCCCTCTTAGATATGAAATTCACCTCCAACATCCATGGCTCTTGGATTTCCCTTGTCAAAAGAAAGGCTGAAGTTGTCAGGGTTCATCTGTGGACCTAAGAAGCTGAGAATTTGCTCAGTACCTGCTAGTCTTTTGAACCAAGCCCATCTTTAATACTCAATTGCCCTTGTGCCAGATGTCAATCTTGAACTTCACTGTACAGCAGGTGGTGAAATCAGATACGCACAGGACATCTGAGAAGGATCTGAATGAACAGGACAGAAGAGGGAGTCTGGCTGACAGCTAACTTGTTGGAGATTCAGCTGCCTCAGTTTTCCCAGGATTATCAATGGGAGTCCCCAGCAACCTAGATACTGTAAAATCACTTAGTATTGCTCTAACCCACAAGACACAAGCAAATTCATACCCCAGGCCAGACTCATGATGTAAAGAAGGCTCAAGAACAGAAAAATTGGAGAAGAGATATCCTGGGCACACATCTCCTTGAAAGTGAGGGAGAGGGCCCAGGAAGGTCTTTTTCCTCTGTCACTCCCAGAACAGTAACTGTTCAAGCAGGTAAACATTTGGTGGTCTCATTTATTTACAACAATTATTGCTCCACAACCATTGCCATTGTTCTAACATGTGACATCACTTTCTTTTTTAGAAAGCTATATTTGATACTCCTAGCTTTTCATGTTTATTAAAAGAAATTAAATTATGGGATTATGCTCTTCTACATTGTTAATATTTTTTTCTCCAACTGGTTTAATAAAATGCTGATTGGCCAGAAGGCAGTAAAAATGTATGAGCTGAGCTACTACCAGACTAAGACAACTCTAGGAAGAGGAAGAGCAGAGCAGAGATGTCAGGGAGACACAGAGGAAAGAAGACTAGTATGATGCTATAAAAGAAGGCACAAGCCACTTGGCTAATAAAGGGTAAGTTTAAGAGTTAAGAGTTAGCAAGTTATGTGACTGAGCCATAGGCCAAACAGTAATTAATATAAGCCTCTGTGTGTTTCTGGGGGACTGCAGTCTGCGGGTCTGGACCTTGAGGCTGCTGACTACACTTGAATGGTTGGGAAGAAAGGATTCAGAGGAAGGAAGGACCAGAAACCTGATTAGAAAGAGCCAAGACCCTCTCTAGGAAGACAGTTCAACCAGTCTCCAAGTAGAGATTCTCTGAGTTTGTTGAAACCTGAGGTGGAGGGGGCTCCAGAGACAGGCTACAGCTGAGAACACTTGCTGCTCTTTCAGAGGACATGGCTGAAGTACACAGCACCTCTATGGTGACTTACAATGGTCTAGAACTCCAATTCCAGGGAATCCAATTTCATCTGTGGGCCTCTATGGGTTCAGGTATTTACATGCTGCACATACATACACACACATACACAAAGCACCTACACAGACAGTAAAAATAAAAATAAAGAAATCTTAGAAAGAAGAAGTGAGCAAGATAAAAACACCTAGAGTTGAACTCTGACCTCCACAAAAGGATCCATGAGTATGTAGAACAATATGCATATGCACATATGTACATAGACCACAGGCACTACAAAAAGCAATTAACCATCCAGTGCAATTTTAATATTTTTCTGTCTGTTTTCTATAATTTCACTGAATATAGGTATGAGATTTTCATTCAAATGTCCTTAGTGAAGTTGAATATTGGAAAACAAGTATTTCCAGTTAGAATTGTGCTATATAATGCAGGGAATTGTATAACACACACTACTATGTGTAGGTTATATTTATTACCCTCAATCACATAAAAAACTGCACTTTTCTCAAAATACATTACAAAGCAGCACAGTTACTTATATAAAATGAACATATAAAATACTTAAGGTGCTACTAAAGACTAAGATATACTTATATTCAAATCACAAGCAATGAAGTTTTGATTTGGGCTTTGTTATCATGACTCACTCTTGACATAATGTTTTCTCAGCCTCTGCCCCTTAATGATGTGTGTGGATAGTGAAGCTAGTATCCAAATTTGTCTTTGTCTCCCCTGGTACATCTATCAAATTTGAAGTGACTGGGTGTTTTGAATCAATCATGTGTTCTCATGTCAGTTTGTAGGCAATGGCTAATGTCTACAGGAGATTCAAACCTCCTCAACTCGCAGATGCCTCCTCCAGGCAGGATTTGAAGGGGTTTCAGAGAGAAGTTTCAGGCAAGCTTGCACTTAGTAGGGCCATGTTGTTCCTCTGTGCAGACCCTACCCTTCCAAATGTGACCTAGACACTTTCCAAGTGCTCCTTAAGGCCTTGAGTTCTCTGCCCTCCTATTTTCTTACCCATGTTCTGCAGCATGTCAGCCATGTAAGCATTGTCACCTTGGCTTAGGTGCTGAATTCTGAAGTCCCCTGCAAGCCCAACCTTGTTGGCCTTTCATACCATTCATGCCATGAGCTCACATTCCCAGCATCATTCCTATACCTCTTTCCAGCCATGGACAGCCATCCTGTTCCTTTTTACTGATTCCTCTGGAACAACCTTTCTTTAAAAAGATATGCAAGAAGCATCCTGCCCTGGAACAAAGGTCATCAGAGTTGCATCTGTAGCTTTTATTGCACAGCATGTGAGTGGATTATCCAAGAAGCATATTTACTTAGTCCTGGCCCAACTACTCTAAGAGTACTGTGGGTTTCATAAGGTTTTTAAGTTTTGATCTTTTATTTTTGAAACTGGTATTTGGAACAAAAATCCATTAAAAAGAGTTTCTCAGTGCTAACACTGTGGAATGGAGCAGTGTCTGCCCTTCAGGATCTGAGGCACAGTCATGATTGTGTTATTCTACATTGAGAACAACTAAACTCTCTCCCATCTTCAAAAATAAAGAAGGAGAAAGAGAAGAAGGAGGAGGAGGAGGAGGAGGAGGAGGAAGAAGAAGAAGAAGAAACGTTTGTATAGAGGTATAGAGCAGGATGAATGTTTCTTCTAGAAATCTTTATGAAGTCACTAATTTACAATGTTCCTAAACTGTACATTAGTAAATGCTTAGCTCAAAGGAGGAGGCAGAGGGGAAGAAGACAAAGGAGAGAAAGAAGGGCTGATCTTAACTACTGAGCCCATCTGTCATATGGACTCAGTAGTTAAGATCATGGACTGCTCTTCCAGAAGCCATCATTTGATTCTCAACATCTGCAGGGTAGCCTATGAGTATCTTTAACTCCAGTTCCAGAGACCCAAAGCCTTCTGGTCTCCATAGGAACCACATGCAAACAACATAAAGACATACATACAGACAAATACATGCATAAAGTGAAACATTTTTTTAAGTATTAAAGGATGAGAAAAACAACTTCAGTGTTCTTAAAGGTATTGTTCTGTTGTCATTCTGAAATAAAAACAAATGGGTTTGTAACCTGTAGGGCTCTGTGTTTTCACTGGAGAGTAGTGTGAAATCAACTCATGCCCATTCTGAAATAAAAACAAATGGGTTTGTAACCTGTAGGGCTCTGTGTTTTCACTGGAGAGTAGTGTGAAATCAACTCATGCCCAATCTGGAGAGACAAAAGATATTGACTCCTTTGGTGGCTCAAGTTGTGTTCTGTCTGCTTCCCATCCTGTGTTAAGTTGTCTTCTGAGCTACAGCATATGAACCACAGCTTCCCGTGTGTGACAGTGAAAACAAGCAGCCAGCCTTTACAAAGATCTCATAAGCCAGTAGCTCTGACTTCATGTCAGACAGGACGATAGGAAATCTAGTTTTCTCCACCAAATTTGGCTGCCCTCTGTGATGTGGGAGTCAACAGGAAAAAGTGACTGTATTCAGTCTTAAAATAGAGCTCCAAGCTGACACTATGTATTAACAATATTAGAAAGGAGATGTTTATCTTTCAAAACACTTCCTAACTAATACCTGAAATGAAAACTTTCACTGTGCCCTTCTCACTGATCCCAGGAAGGCAGCTCTCAAGGATACACCAATGAATGACCAACCATTTACTTCTCTTACAGCATCAATTAAAAGACAATTGGTGAGAAAGCTCAATGGTGAGTGAGATATCCAGGTTGAAGATGCTATCTGCACAATGTTCCCATTTGCATGCTTCTTGCCTAGCTAGGCTTAGGGCTCAGCGAAGGGGAATCCTTTCTCAGCAGCAGAAAAGAAGAACCAATTGGGCTCTGCTCACAAACATGTGTGGGTCTGCAGAGGAAAGACCATTCGTGAGTGCTCTGTCAATCTTAAGGACCTCAGTGCACTGGGACACAGTGTTCAGATAGCTAGTAATCTGTACTCAGATGCCTGAGTAAGGAAGCAATGACCAGGCTGCATGGAACATGATAAGAAAATAACATTAAAACTTGCTGCTTGGAAAATAGCATGGAGTGGCCGGGATGTTCCTGGCTTATACATAGAGTCAATCCTATTCTGGGGTAAGGTAAGAATCCACAGAGATAAAACTTCCTCTGTGTAAAATTAGGGTGTGATATCTCCAATCTTAACAGATGCACTACTTTAGGGCTCATATATGCTATTTCCATCCCATTATGGCAAGGTTTCTCTGAAGGAGTTTGATAGGGGAAGGAAAAAATGACAATGCCACATCCCATTCCAACTTAATGGATTTCTTCAAAAAGATATAGTTGATCACTTTCACAATTTAAAAGTGCCAACTTAAAAACAACAGTGTTGGGGGAATACTGTATGCAAACTACACTGTTAACAGAATTTACACATAAATGAGATGGTTTTCTTCCCATCATAGTTCTTATTATAAAGAAACACCGAGAAGTAAATTATCTGCAGAAGACTATAATACAAAAATGTATTAAAAGCTGTAAGAACTAAATTGAAATGTCAAACATAGTTATTTATATTGAACCCAGTGTAACCCAGTAGAACAGGTGATGGGCCCTTCCCACGCTGTCTGTGGCATCTGAAGAAGATGGTTTGCTCCTCTGGGCGGTTCCAGCTGTCAGCCTTGCTGTGGGACCCTCTCATGCAGTTCCTTGAGCTTTGGTAGCTCCTTAAGGTCAGTGTGGCCTTGTTTGGCAGGTCAGAATTCCAGAGTACTGTGCCTTTCACACCTTGCCAGAGTTCCCAGACCATGTTCACCTTTAAAAATGCAGGGCTGATTCCAAGTGCAGAGACTAAACTGGCCAGTCCAGAACACAAAATATTCTGCTACTCAGAAGCAGCTCACATTGAAGCAGCCTTTCTTACCTTGCTTCTCACCCTATCTACCTCCTGCCCTTTCTCTTGTACACTTGGTGTCCCCAGCCACACCCCCAGGGTCACTACATCTGCCCTGAACAATGGAGTCCCAGAGCATGAGGCATGTCCCTTTGACAGAAAGTTACGCCCACCGGAGCTTTTTGGGTTAAGAGGAAGTGGTGGCACTTGAGCAGGACATGGCTGGCTTGCTGGATCCTGACAACGAGTCATGTGTGCGCTGTAGTGTGTCCAGCCTTTGTGTGTTTAGTACCGTTCCCCTGGGATGGCCTCACTGGACAACCGCCTTGAGAAAGCTAGCTGAGCAGAAAGCTTCAGCAAAGACCTCTGACTTCCCATATTTAATTACTATTTTCCCTTTCCTGTGGTCATGAGGAAAATGGAATTACAACACACACCATGTAGCTCAGCAAAAGCTTTGAGTGTGTCTAATAGAGCCACTGGTGACAGGCACAATGGACGTGTCTCCTGTTTCACTTAGGATATCATTCTCCAAACAAGAGTGGCCATTCATACAACAAAGAGCTTCAGAAATAACAAAGAGGACAGAGTTCAGGGTGTCACCCCAGAACTTCACACAAGAAAAACTTTATTTAGGCTTCTTGCAGACAAAAATACACACATTTTGCTTAAACCGGAGATTCCCCTCACTTCCCAGGACCTGCCACCACTACCTGTGTTTAGTCAGATACATTTTCATTCTAATGTGTACTCAGCCATACCCCAGATTATAAATTGTCCAATGATGTGTTTCAGAACTCAAGGATGTCTTTGTAGATACTAGTGACACCCAAAATGACATAGTGATTTCTCCAGATTTAGGTAAAAAAGATAATGCTGAAGCCACCTCAGCAGATATATTACATTAAAAGCCTGTTAGTCCATTGATAGTTGATGGTAATGCTCCCTTGTTTAAATTATGAGCAAAGCTCTAACAGCACACACCTCAGCCCTGGTCTTATATCAAGGTGGCCATGAAAACAAGAATAATCTTCCCTTAGAACCTGTTCTGGAAGTGCCTCTGCCTTTATTGCCCTAAGCTCTGTCCGACATCTGAAAATTAGGGACCTACAATAAAATAAAGCCATGAATTACTGAGATGATGACTTTTCTTGATGCAGTGTGCTGTGCCAAATATGCAGGAGAAGGGAGAACGGTAGAGAGACAGAGAGATTAAAAACAAAAACAAAAAACAGAGAGTTGGGGGGAGGTGCTCATTTTGCTACCGGACACTGAGTATCCACTGGAGTAGAGTCCTGTCATGGGCTGGTCCATATTGGTATAGATGAGTTGATAGACCACGAGCAGGAAAATGGAAATATTCTGCTACAAAAGGGTAGGAATGAGCATTGCAATATTGTACAAATAAAAAATTCAAGAGGCTTCTGAAATTGCAAAGTTCCAGCCTCACACCTTCTCTCTTCCAGGGTCCACAGCCTATTTAGTTGTCATGGCTCCTGAAGCTTGTCTTGGCTGTACATTTCTTGAACTTCTTTTTAATGACATTTGAAGTATTGAGGATTACTTTCCCACTTTATTCACAAAGCATCACTCAGCCAGGATTTGTGTAATATTTTACTTGTGGTTTGACAGGAGTTGACGAGTCACTGAGAGGACGAGCTCAAAGGCTAAGTGCTATTTTCATCACAGCTCATTAAGGATATATGCCATCAACATGACTCATTGTCATTGTTGTTGGTCTTCATCACCTGGCAGAGGGATAGTCCCTCAGGTTTCTCCTTCTATCTATGGCCACTTGGCCTGTGGCACAGTTCACAGCTAAGAGGGAGCAGGTCTCTAAACACCTACCTACAAGGGTCATTTAAGACTCTTCACACAGAAGATGTTTCAGCCTTACTGAAGGGCAGCTACACCGTGGTAAAAGGACTGAAGAGGATGCACATGGCACAGATTATGGTCTCTGCCAGACTAGCACCCAGGTCACCAGGATTTTTAACTTTTGTTTCATGGAAGCATGCTAACTATAGAAGAGGGGATAAATGTTAGGGATGGGAAGGATAGCTAGTGCCTAAAAGCCACCACTTATTTTTAAATGTACCAATGCATTAAAAGAATGCCGCACGGAGATTGGTATATGTGGATAAACGACACTTAACTGAAAAGTCCAGCTATGGGATAAGTTGTTCTTCAAGCCTTGACAGCTGTGCTGAGTCCCAGCATCCTGAAAATTAAAAAATACCAAATGCAAGACATCGCAGTTATGTTGGGCAATGACTAATTAGACCTGTACCATCAAGATGTCTTATTTAAGGGGAACGTATGGGCGATGAACCAACTGATGGCCCTGAAGTAAGAACCAGATGTCTGATAAAGTTTCACATTAGCTACCCACCTGTTAAAATGGGCCCGGAGCAAGAAGAGGGGTATAGGTGGGCAGGTTGTTGGTTTCACGGAGGATGGTAGACAAATAGACCAAATGGGGTTGGAGATTAGTTCCAGCACCTATATTGATTGTTTCACAACTGCCAGTAACTCAGACTCCAAGGGACTTGACCCATTCTTCTGGCCTCCCCAGGTACCTGTACACATGTGTACACACACACACACACACACACACACATATATATATAAATAATTTTAAAGTAATTAAAATTAAACATTTTTAAAAAATAATTGCTATGCATGTATATGTGCATGTGTGCACATTCAGGTGTTTGTGAATGTGTGTGGTGTAGTGAGATTATGTTCTGGTACATTGTAAATATTTGTACCTCCTATTGGTTTCATAAAAGGCTGGATGGCCAGAAAGCAGACTGAAGTAAAAAAAGCTCTGGGAAAAGGAAGAGCAAAGCAGAAACACCAGCAGAGATGCCAGCAGAGAAAAGGTAACAAGCCACATTAACAGATTAATGAAAATGGGTTGAGTTAAGAAGAGCTAGCTAGCAATATGTCTGAGCCATAGGTCAATGAAAATAAAATTAATATAAGCCTTTGTGTTATTATTTGGGGCTAAGTAGCGGCAGGCTGTGAGGGCTAGGCTGGAAAGTCTTGGCCAGAAACTTCTTATTACAGCGAGAAACACATTATTACATCTACTTTTGATGAGATAGACTGTATTGGATATTTCATAGCTATATATATTACAGATTAGAGCTCATATACAAAAATGAATTGAAAGAGTTAAAATTTTCTAAGTTTTTTGTGATGATGATGATGTCTAACATTTCAAAGAAAATGTACACGATTTTTCAAATTTCAGAAATTAAGCATTTGTGTGTATAGCAAGAAATGTCCCTTAGGTCATTAGAATCTGCATCCATTTTTAGAATATTGGTGAATTTTGAAAAAAAAAATCAACCTATAGTTTTTTAAGGATGGGTTTGATTCAGTTTGAGTTTTTTGATTGGCTTGGTTCATCTGAGTGAAGGAATTCCTGATATTTCTAAGTGACATGAACAGTCTTAGTTGGCCCATGCCAGTGGCATCCTGGGAGGATTGTCCTTATTGGGGCAGATGGCTCCCTTCCCCAATTCATGCTATTTGGTTATCTTGTCTACAGTACCCAAAGCTGCTGTGCTGTTCTCTCCTATCCCCTCTAGTGAGATCTGGCCACAGTTCTTCTATCCTATGGAAGAGATTTCCCTTTTTAAAGCAATGTATACCAGTCTCATTTGCTATTTTTAGCAACTTTTCTGGGCTGAGTGCCATCTTCTAACTTGAGGCCAGAATATTTGAAGGCCTGGATACCATTCACACGCTTAGACTGGAGACCGCTGAATAAGAAGCATCAGGCCCCTGGGTCTCTTTCCATTCTACCTGGAGCCTGTTGGGATGAAACTGTGGCTTGCAGACAGTGGCCAAGGAAGATTCTTTAAGGTGAAAGTGCCCTGCGGTACCCAAGATTTGGTAGCCACATTGACTTGCCATGCACAAGCTCTTAAGCCTCTCCCTCTGCTGCAAACATTCTGGAAGGTTTGGTTGTGCCTACTGCTTCCTGACTGCTCCTTGACTTTGTACTTTGCCTTATGTCTCAGTTGGAATTTATCTCCCACAAAAGACAGCCCACTCCTATGATCCCATGCCCAAGGCATTCACAGTTGACAGTAGCAGGTAGCAGTCACAAGCTCACAATTCCATGATGAACTTTTGTTTCTGGGATCTCTTTACCTCAATCTGTGTCAACTTCTTATGTATTCCCGAAGGAACAGGTGAGGACCCAGAGCTTTGGCCGGCGATCACATTTAGAATCATCAAGGAGAGACAGGGATAAACATACCAAGTTTCTCATGCCCTGTCCCACAGAGTTTCCCTATTTGTAACACTTGTAGACAAAGTGTGACTAAGAGAAGGTCAGGAAAGCCAATGATGGAATCTGTAAAATCGATCAGAACTCTTAAAACATGAAAAAAATGATAGCAAGAGGAGAACCTGCAAAGCCCCTGACCCTCACAAAACCCAAGCAGTCATGGGTGCCATTCAATATTAGGTTTCAAAGAAATGATTTAAAATAAACATCTCTTCATAATATCTGATGAGTAAGTTCCTTTTGAATGTCTTCCTCCTGTGCTGAGTCTTGGCTTCTCTGCTCTCTGGAAGCTCTTTTCTAGTCACTTAAAGGGAAGTGGAATTACTCCTCCTGGCAGGCAGGCTATTATCAAGCCTTGGCAAGCCTGCCAATTAGGTGATTAAACCATTATAGAGACCCTAGCATCTGAAAGGCTCCAGCTAGCCAGAGTCTAAGAGCAGAGCTGCCTCCTCTCTGGCTTCCTTTATGCCGCAAAGATGACTAATCCATTTAACTCTGCTCAGCCCCTTCTGTTTCCTCCTCACTGTTTCTTCTCTCCTGGTTTTGAGGGCCTAAGTAGAGACTAAATCATGGAGGCTTTTCAGGACTGGCCTTTGAACAAGAAGGCAAACAAACGCCTCTTCTCAAAGGCACCTTGAGAAAAACAGGGTTTCAATAACCAAAGGTTAAAGTGACCTAAGCCAGAGGTCCAGAGGCACAATGGTAACTTGGTACTTATAGATCGGCTTTTCAGGCCATCAGCCTAATTTGTAACCCAACGCCTTTTGATGTCCCTCTCTTAGACACACTTTTATCTTTGATTAAGTGAAGAGATGGTAGAATTCCTTCCCTCCCCGAGGATTCCTCTAGCTTCCTTCAAAGGAACTCTCATAGCTACAGAAGGAAACATTTCTCTGCTTTTCCCCCAGAGCCAGCAAAACCAGTACTAAGCTTTATTCTCTAGAAACAGTTATAGAAAGGGAAAAGAGTATAAAATCATGAAGAAAATGGCATTTATTTTTGGAATATTTCATTAGGAGAATGAAGATATTTGTCTAAATACATTAGTAAATCATGCTGAGTCTGAAAGTGACTAGGTCATAACAAAGTCACAACATGTGGCATTTAAACATTCAATATATATACCAACATTTACAAACCTAAAGGGGGCTTTATAACCTATCTTCAAGCAACTGAGCTGATATGCCTCACTTTACTCAGTGACCTTGGATAAGTTTTACTTCAGCCCTTCCACCTAAGCAGCCATGACAGTATCCCAAACCCAAAAGCATCAAAGCTTCTCTTAAGTCCAACACAGTTTCAGAATGAACAATGTACTAACCCTTTCTGTGGGTTTGCTGGGTCAGAGTGTTGGAGATCTCAGTTGATAGTGAAAAACCTGGCCTTCTTCAGCCCGTCTTGTTGCTTTCGCTTAATATTTTTTTAAGTTGAACTACAAAATTATGAGTTTAATTATAACATTTTGATACTTGTAAGTCCTTATACTTTGCTCATATTTATACCTGCTATTCTCAGATCCTCTTGATTCTCCCTTTTGCTTTAACATCCTATATACATATGTATGCACATATTTATGTATGTATGTGTATATATCTTACTTAGGGCTTCTGTTGCTGTGAAGAGACACTATGAGCATGGTAACCCACAAAAAGAAAAATATTTAATTGGGTAGCTTAAGTTTTAGACGTTCAGTCCATTATCATCATAGTAGGACATGGTGGAGTACAGGTAGACTTGGGACTGAAGAAAGAGTAATGTGTCTTGCTTTTGATCCAAAAGCAAAAGGAAGTGAACCGAGGCACTGAGTGTGGCTTGAGCATATATGAGACCAGAAAGCCTGCCTCCACTGAGACACACTTCCTCCACAAGGCCGTATGTACTTTAACAAAGTGACACTTCCTAATAGTACCACTCCCTATGAGCCTATGGGACCACAATGTACATACATAGAAATATATTTTAGATGGACTAGAATATATGATAGAAAGCAGTACTTATCTCTCTAAATCTGCCCTTTTCTCTTAACATGATGATGATGATCTCCAGTTCGGTTCATTTTCTTGCAATTTCATATGTTATATAGTTGAAACAGCACTGTGTAGGTGAATCACATCTCTCTCTCTCCTCTGCTTCCGTGACTTTTTATTGCCAATAGCACTGTGATAAACATGTACAGGCAGATATTTCAGTGAGATACTGACAAAGATTCATTTAATACCCAGTTATGGTTGGTTTATTGGTCATGAAACTATACTCTTTTATGTTTTGAGAAACCACAATGCCAACGTCTTTTTTGGTCATGAAACTATACTCTTTTATGTTTTGAGAAACCACAATGCCAACTTCTTTTTTTTCCATTCTGAATTTTTATTTTTGAATAAAGTCTCATTTTTATCCATGTATCTCCTTGTTCAGATTTCTTTCCCCCTTCTGACCTCTTCCAGTCACTCTCTCTTCTCCCCATCTCCTCATCTTTTCTCCAGAAAGGGCAGGAGGTCCCAAGGTGGCTTAGTTCAGCATTCACTCCAGGCAAATTCAATTTCCTCATCCCAATATCAAGACTGGGTTAGGTTTTCCTCTGGAGGAAATGGGCTCTAAGGTGCCAGTCCAAGGTGCTTCAGATCCCAAGCTGTTCAGTGGTTGTGGTTTGCAGCTTGAGTATGTCTTGCTTTTTGATTGAAGTCCATTAATGAGTGAGTATATCCCCTGCTTATCTTTCTGGGTTTGTGATATCTCACTCAGGAGGATATTCTCCATATCTATCCATTTGCCCGTGAATTTTAGGATATCATTTTTTTTTCTTACTGCTGAATAGTACTCCATTGTGTAGATGTGCCACAGTTTGTTAATCTATTCTTCAGTTGAGGGGCATCTAGGTTGTTTCCAGGTTCTTGCTATTATGAATAATGCTGCTATGAACATAGTTGACCTGATGCTTTTGGGGTGCAAATGTGCATCCACACACTTATGCATACCTGATCTTTGACAAAGAGGCCCAAAATATTCAATGGAAATAGATAGTATCTTTAACAAATGGTGTTGGCATAACTGGATGGTAGTGTGTAGAAAAATGCAAATAGATCCAAACCTATCACCCTGTACAAAACTCAAATCCAAGTGGATCCAAGACCTCAACATAAACCTAGTCACACTGAACCTGACAGAAAATAAAGTGGGAAATACCCTCCAATGCATTGGCACTGGTGACCACTTTCTAAATATTATACCAGTGGAACAGACACTAAGAACAACAATCAATATGTATGACCTCCTGAAGCTGAGAAGCTTCTGTAAAGCCAACTTCTATAGATACTACTTTGCATAGTTGCCATCAGTGACAAAGTACTCATCTTTCCCCACATCATCTTTAGTAATTGTTATTCTTTTTGTTCTCTCAGGATCACAATTGTGACTAGGTGAGAAAGAATTCCAGTGTCCTTTTAAATGGCTTTTCTTTGGTCTTACAGTGTGGCCCAATTTGGCCTTGAACTTGTGTTAGTTCTCTTACCTCAGACTCCTGAATTCTGGAGAAATTTTTAAGCTACAAGCCCAGCTATTGTCTTTTTTCCTCCTTCTAAAGTCCTTTGTTAAAAGCTACATCTAATAATTTCCTATAGTAATCAATGAATTTCTTAAGAAATCTAATCAATGATAAAGCCAGCCACTCACAGACATATCAGGAATTTAAGTTCCCAGAGATGAAAAGGCACTATCCCTATCCTGGAGAGTCTTAGACCAGTGGAAGTTAGGGGGAGCATGGCTATGTAATGTATACAACATTAGTACATTGTGTTATATGAGCTCATGAGAAACTGACTCAGGAAGTAAGACCATTTCAGACTCAAGCATATTAATCTCAAAGGCTCCTTGCTTAGGGGTGGTCCTTTTAAGTATGTGGCGCAAATGAGAGTAGTGCAACACCCCAAGAATTGTATTCTGGAGAATGGTTAGAAGCTAAACTCTTTCTAAGAAAGGTGAATGTTATTTATCTCATTCTAAAATTACTTTTGCAGTGAGAGAGAGGAACTGGAAGCTTGGCCATGGCAAGCCCAGCCATTGAGAGCAAGCTAGACTTGAACTCATCCCAGCCCACTACTTCATTTTCTACACCCAGTTTCTGTTGAATATCATGAGCACTTGATTTTATGATGTCATATCGACCTGTTGTCTTTGTTCTTTTATTTCAGAGCCTCACCTGAGAACTCTGCTCTGTCAGTATTTTCAAAAGGAGTGCCACTGGACTCCCTTAGCAGGGCTTCCTCAGTTGAGGTTTTACTAGATATTTTGAGCATCTGATTCAATGTCACTTTGCTAACTATCTTCTGTCTGTCTGTCTATCTATCTATCTATCTATCTATCTATCTATCTATCTATCTACCTACCAACCATCTATCTAACCATACTCTATCATCTATCTATCTATCTACCTACCTGCCTACCTATATATCTATTATCCTACCTGTATGTAATGTATCTTGCTTACTTTGGCTTACTATATTTTTCTTAAAAATCTCCTTTGTAAAGTCAAACCAAAAGTATGGTCACTTAATATTCTTCTCATTTATACAAAGGAACATATAACATTCTCATAGGCAGAATTTTGCTCTAACACAAACATTGTGGAATTTGGTACTCCTATGGGCAGTCTCTACCCAATGGGATCTTTCCATTGAGTGAAATAATAATAGTTAAGTGATGTTTCAGTATCAGGAAAGTTTGGAATGAAGCTGTGACTGTACAACATGTGACTATACTGAAAAAATATCACTTATCTGGCAGGCAGTCATCTGACAATCCTACTTCTTAACAGTGAACTTTGTGACCTAGATGTCAAATATTGATGGATAAACGTTAGCCTATTGCTTTCTGACCTTCTCTCATGGCTGTGTGACTCTGATATATATTTCAAAATCTGGAGAGAACAGATGTAATTAGAGAGCATGGTGTAGGTGTTGGAGCACTTGAGCTGATCGTCTTGCCTCCAGGCTATATAGTCAAATACTGACAAGGCCATTAGGTCACAGGAGATGTACTAGTAGGTAGGAGGGATGGTTATGGAAAGTGTGTCTTCCTTGTCAGGTAATTGAAAATTCACTTGGGACACATCTCTCATCTACATCTAAACTTCCATTGCTCTTGTAGTACTTTGAAATCAAAGGACTCCCATAGACTCATGTGTTTGAATTTTTGGCCCATACAGAGTGGTACTATTAGAAGCTGTGGCTTTGTTAGAGTAGATGTGGCCTTGTTGGAGAAAGTAAGTCAGTATGGGGACAGGCTTTCTGGTTTCATATGCTCAAGTTACATCCAGTGTGGTACACATTTCCTTATGCAGCCTGTAGATCAAGATGTACAGATCTCAACAATGGGCTGGAGAGATGGCTCAGCGGGTAAGAGCACTGATTGTTCTTCTAGAGGACCGGAGTTTAATTCCAAGCACCCACATGGCAGCCAACAACTGTCTGTAATTCCAAGATCTGACACCCTTACACAGTTATACATGCAACCAATTCACATTAAAAAATAAATAATTTTTAAAAATGTTTTTTCAAAAATAAAAGAAAGAAAGAAATCTCAAGGACCTCTCCAGTACCATGTCTGTTTGCATGCCACTATGTTTTCTGTCATGAAGATAATAGACTAAGCGTCTGACCTACAAGCCAGTCTCAATTAAATAGTTTCCTTATGATAATTGCCATGAGCACGGTGTCCCTTCACAGCAGACAGACATTAGTACAACGGACTGGGATATTTTTGTGATAGGCCTGACTCTACCTTTGTTTGAAGGAATGTAAATTTGGAGACTTTGTATTAGGAAAGCAGGAGACTGCTTTAACCAAGGCTTAGGGGCCAAACTAGTAGGAACATGAGGACAATGGTAATGAAGGTAATTTTAACTGTGGGTGCCTCACTCAAGAGGTTTAGGATGAGAAGAATTTTAGAATATGGTATAGAGATGCTTCTTGTGATACTTTGACTAAGGATATGGTTGCTTTTTGCCTTTTGACTGATGCTAAAATGAAGAGGTTTTTTTTTTTTTTTTTTTTTTTTTTTTTTTTTTTTTTTTTTTTTTTTTTTTTTTTTTTTTTTTTTTTTTTTTTTTTTTTTTTTTTTTTTTTTTTTATTAATCGCATTGGCTAAAAGAGATCTCAAAACAGCCAAGTATAGAGTTTGCCATGTGATTACTAATGTTTATTCTTATGATGATTTGTAATAAAAATAGAACAAGCAAAGCAAGTAAAAATACAACATGTACAAATTGAAGGGAAAGGGGCACCAGGATGTAGAATGAAGCTAAGTCCTGTGTTCAAGGACATAAATAGATTAAAGAAGAACCATTGTTAAGTGGAATAAATGGAGTGGTGGTGACCTTAGACAAATTCTCATCCAGCTAAGCTTTCAACATTGGAAAGGAAATAAAAACAGCTTAGAGCTGGGTGGAGTGGTGCATACTTTTGGTCTTAGCACTGGGAAAGCTCAGGACCAGCTTGTTCTATAGAGCAAGTTTCAGAACAGCCAAGTATAGGCAATAAAGAAAACCATCAAAACCAGAAAGTTAATGAAGATGTAATTGAATGAGGGGGCCATGTTCCTCCAATATTTGAATTTGGTAGCTTCAATCATGTGGTTCTGGCTTTAGAGTCAAAGATAGAAAAAAGCGGTGTGTGATGGAACCTGTAGTAAGAAGTCAAAAGAGAAGTGACCCCATGCCCACACCAGGAAGAGAGAAAGTATAAGCTTCCAATGAGAAGCCATTAAAATGGAGGGGCAGTCAACAGCATCATAGGTAAAAAGACACTCTAATCTATAAAATTTCACAACCCCAGAGCAGTTGAACAGTGTGTGAATAAATAAAAGGCTGTTCATTTAGATGCACTGACTAACTACTAATGTTCAATTTCTATACACTTGCACATTTTCCACTATTTAGTTTCTGTATCCACAAGATTTAGCTTCAGGGAACCTATACCAGGGGAACTTTTCTCATAACTAGATCCAAATTTCAAATATGTAGTATGAATCTAATTGGCCTTAATAATGAAAACCTGGATATCATGGTAAAGGATCAGTCAAGTAAAGCAGACACAGTCACCACTTACTTTTATGACTCCTCAGCCAGAAAAGAGCCAAGTTCCTGTCTCTATCTGCCTTATATTTCTTTCTCTGCCCACACATATCACTTTCTATTTCCTGCTCCCAAGTGTTGAGATCAAAAGTGTATGATATCACTGCCTGGCCTCTATGGTTAACTCTCTGATATCTGTCCTCTGATCCCCAGGCAGGCTTTATTTGTTAAAGGACAAAAATTTACCGTATTTTCTCTTTTTGTCTAAAATAAAAAAGGTTATAACTAATGTGAGAAAAACTATATAAAATAAATATAATAACTGTATACAATATATATAGTCAAGAATTATCTTAACAATGTCCAGTTTATTAACATTTGACAAATTCAGAGAAAATACTTCATTATTTATCTTACCTTGGTGAATCCAAATATCATACCTAATTCACTTTTTATTCTAACTTGTATTACCAAAAATGCCTTTTAATGCCTCTAGACATTATACATTTTACACCTTTTCAGTGAATATATTTTCTGAATCTAGTAACACGAAGAGATATAACTATAACTATAAAGTCTTCAACTCCATAAAAGACCTGAGAAAGAAAGAATATTACCTGAGGGAACAGGAATTACAAGCAAGAGACTCCACTAAAATGTAAGAAATCACAGAAACAGCTGGCTTTCTGGACAGCAACCCAAGCTTCCTCTGTAATGTTGTGGAGTTCATCTTCAGTTTACAGACCTGGAATATCTGCTAGACTTTTCTGTGAAGCAGGCTATTCTGAATGGTTGTCCTACCTTAACTCAATAAAATTCTGCAATTACTTTCTTTTGTGTCCTGCTTTTGGACAGAATATATCAGCAGTCAAAGCAAAAGCCAACTACCCAGTAGCCAATTTTAGCAAAAATAAACTTTATATGCAGTTAAAATACAAATTCTAGTGGATATTTAATGAAAACTCTTAGCCAACTGGAATATCAGAGAAAGGAAACAGACCACAGTCAATTCTCACCCAGCTGACATCTCAGGACAAAAGTTATCTTCAAGAGTCCTCTGTTTGGCTGGTTGCTTCTACAGACTAACTCAATGTGTGCCTATGCCTGCCATAAATATCTTCTTTGTGCCATTGTTTCACTTCTGAGTTTAGCTCTATATCACAATCATAGAGTTAGAATTAATTTTCCTTTAAAGATTAAATCAGAATTCTTTTTCACATATGCCTTTAATTTCTTACTTAGTAAATTAAGTAGAAATATCCATTCCAATATAATATTTTCCTGTTGTTTTATAATTCCTGTAGAAGAATGTTTAGAGATTTAGGTAACCAGAATGCAAATAAGGTGTTGATCCACATGATCTACGTGTGCATCCTGTAATTTTTTTTTCTAACAAAGCCAATTTGCTCTCAGCTTCAGCTGACAAATATCTCTAACTATTTAAGGCCTTGTCACCATTTACAGTTTTGAACAAATTATCTAGTTTATCATTTTATATCCCAATAGTGGTTTGACAAATTGGAAATGTTTCCTAGCAATCTTTGGAAATCATTAAGCTTCCACAATCTATCCCTCATGATTTGTATATATTAGGGTCTAGTTTTTGTTGACCTATTTTGTATCATAAAAAAATAAATGAAATTTCCTCTTTTTTTTTTACTTTTTCAAATATTTTTTTCTAAAGTATCTATATTTGAAACAGCCAACAAGATATTATCAATGTAATGGTAAATGATAGATTGTGGAAATTTGTTACATATCACTTCTAATGGATTTTGTACAGAATATTGGCAGAAAGTGGGGCTATTTAACATTCCCCAAGGGATAACTCTCCACTTATATCTCTTTACAGGCCAAGAATTATTTATAAGTAGGCAATGTAAAGGCAATTTCTTCCTTGTCTTGTTCTTGTAAAGGTATTGTAAAGAGACACTTTTTAAAAATCATTAACTATACTAGGTTATTCTTTAAATAACAGAGAAGCCTAAGGAATTCCAGATTGTAAGGAACCCATCTGCTGAATTACCTTGTTTCCCACTCTTAGAGTTACCATTCTCCATTTTCCAGAATTCTTCTTAATAACAAATATAGAATACTTTCAGGGGCTGGTTTATTATTTAATATGCTGAGTGTTTAACTGTTCCTGTACCAGCTGTTGTTAGCCTGCAATTTCTCTTTTGGTAAAGGCCATTGATGGGCTCCTATAGGCTTACCTGTTAACCAGTTTAAAGATTGTGTGTTAATGCCTTTGAATGATCAGCAGCTGTTTGCCTTGTTTTGGTAAAATCTGAATGGTTGGTGACTGTTTCTTATAATATCTTCTAATGTTTTTCCCTAAAAAATATGTTAGTTTATGATTCATTTATGTATTTGGAGGAATGTTAATCTGAGTACTCCATTGTTGCAGTAAGCCTTGTTCACATAAATTAATAGCAATGTTAGCCACATAGGACTTTAATTTTTCTCTCTGCCCTTCTGGCCCTACACATTCAAGCCATTATCTGAGATAATGTCTCATTTCCCCCAGACTGAACATTTACCTCCTAAAAGGGCAAATTTGGATGCCAAGATTCTGCTGAAATTATTGTTGCATCTGTCCCTGTGCTCACTAAACCTTAAATAACAATATCATTTATTTGTATTTTTAACTTTGGCTTTTGTTCATTTATAGAAGTTTGCTGAAATATTTGCTTATGGTTTTTCTGGTCTCTTATGGTTCTCTTTTCTATATTTTTTCTTTTGTCCAGAGCAGTATATTTTCTTTCTAGAATAGACTTTAGTTTATTTAATTGTCCAAAGTTGATCTTTATGTACTGTTTTTTTCACCTTAGTGGCGTTATCATAATGAAGGTGAAATCATCATTGTGAACTCCATCTTTCTTTTGGAGACTTGAAAGATCACTTTTAGCCATGGTCTTGGCTCACTGCAGAAAACTAAAACATTTTAAATGTCATATGCAGCAGTACTAAAAGAGGTTAAAGAACCAATATTTGTTCTGTATACCTAGAGTACAAAAAATTTCTAATTACCTGATAGAGACTCACACTTGAAATTATAAATAGGAAAATACATGAAGCTATACGCTAGAAACAGTATACTACATGAAAATTAATATCATGATAAAAATGTTTATGTATATGCATATGTAGAGATCTTATAAATATTGAGATAATATTTATACTTTAATAAAAGTTTTAGAGTCATAATAAAATAAAAAATTATGATGCTGGGTTAGTGGCAATAAAATAGTCCTTAAAATTTAAATTTGATTTTATTCTCTTCCTTATCAGGTGGCTGTTCTATCATTAGACAGAAATTTTGGATTTAACAAGCAGCTTAAAGAGAAGGAGAGATCCAAACTCCAACTCCAAAACTAGATTTTATTTTCAATTTAACTGGGACCACAAAAGGTCCATTTATATTATGTGTCTATAGAGAATATCAGAAACAAACATTTGGGAAGATTTATAAAAATTTTATCCTGCTGGCAATGTGATATACTAATGGGTCAATTTGCTCATTATCTTGGAATGTATTTTCTGGATTCTTTGTTGTTCTTATTCTTCACATGTCTCACTTGCTCAATGGTTTTAGATTCCTTAGCTGGACAACTTCCTTTTACTGAAAAAAACACCAAAACCCTTCCCCAACCCAAATTTTGGGGAAGTTCATTTTTGGCAACTTATAGTTGATCAAATAAAAATCATTTGTTAATTTTATAGGTTAGCTTAAATTGAAGAGCCATGCTGTTTAAATAAACTATCATCTCTTCTAACTAATAGGTCTTTCTTATTCAAATCAAATCTTTATCAATTTTTGATAGTGTCCATAGCTTTTTTTTTCTCCAGAGGAAACAAAAGCAAAACCTCTTCCCAAATGTAACTTATATCCTGGTTTCCATTCTGTGGTCACCACATCTTTTAAATATACAAGCTGATTTAATTCAATATTTTTTATATTATCCAATGTTTTTAAGCAACTGCTGCTTTTTCTCACTAGCAATTGTAAAATGTAAAGTTAATAAAGCATTATGTAACATATTTGGGAGGTCTTTGCTACCTCTTTCTGTTTATTTAGCATATACTTTAGAGTTCAATTTGATTTTTCAATACCTGATCTGTAGGATTGTGTAATATACCTGTAATATGCTTTATATTATAATAAGCAAAAAACTTTCATTTTACTAGAAACATATGCTGGAGCATTGTCAGTCTTAATGTGTACAGGCATGCCTATGATTGCTATAACTTGCAGCAAACATGTAATTACAGAATCAGCCTTTTCAGAATTCAAAGCAGTTTACCATTAAAATCCTGAATAAGTATCAATGGTATGGTGAACATATTTTAATTTTCTAAATGCTGCAAAATAAAACATATCCATCTGGTTTATTTCCTCCAGGTAGTAGAGTTTGATCATATAAGAACAAATAGGACATTTTCTTAGCTTGTTGTCAAGTGGAGAAAAAAGCTTTTTTGTTTGTTTCTCAAAACTTTGCTCTTGACATGATATTTTAATAAATTTCTGAGGCATTCTGAACATTCCTTATTAATAGTTGATCAATTTCATCATTATCCTATATTAAGTGCCTGGCAGAGTCATATGGGGTCTGATTTGTGTTTTATATATAAAGGATGATTCCAATTCTTAATTATTTCCTGTAACTGTATAAATAATTATAACTCATCAGGAATATATTCAAGAGTTTCAATGTGTAAAAGAACTCTTTCTACATATTGAGTGTCAGTGATTGTTTTAAGGGTTTCCGTACAATCCATTAATATTATCAAATAACATATAATTCTGACTTTTAGACAGAATCATAAGAACTTTAAGCCACTATACTTAAATTTTCTAATTTATAACCTGCCTTTCCTGACTTCTTTGTATCAGTATAAACTATAGGGGCTTCAGAAATTGGTGTTCCTTATATAATATGAGAAAGAATTCAGTCACTTCTCTTTAAAAATTGAATTCTTTTACTTTCAAAATATTTTTTGTTATTCTCTTTTAAAAATTACTGCCAGCTCCTTTTCAGTGTTTATCTTCTGTCCATAATGAGTCGATTTTACCATTAGTAAAAGGCACTACAATTTCTGCTGGTTCTATTTCTGCTTATTGGCAAAATCTCAGTTTTCCTTTTATGATCAACCCAGAAATATTTTCCATATAGCTTTTAAAATTTTTACTCTGTTTATGTGGTAAACAAATCTACCTTAAGATAATATTTTCCCTCTGCATTAATATTCCTGTAGGAAATGCATAGAGGATAAAATAACCAGAATATAATCAAGCTCTGGAACCATATGACCCACACTGCATTCTGTAATTTCTTTTCCACCAAAGCCAATTCTCTTTCATCTTCACCAGATAATTCTTATGGACTTCTTAAGTCCCTGTCACCTTTTGAAATTTGAAACAAATTACTCAGTTCTATATTTTTCTTTTTACTCTAATATTGGGCTATAGATTGGAAAAGTCTGTCATCAATTTTTGAAAGTCATTAAGAGTCCACAATAACACCTTTTGGGGTTGATCTTTTGTAGACCCATTTTATATTCTAAATAATTAAAAGAATCACCTCCTTTGTACTTTCTTTTCAGGAGCAATTTGCAATTATCAAAAAGGCAATTTTTTTTTTTTTTTACTTCTTCAAACATTTTGTCTAAGGTATCTTCATTTGAATCAGCTAGTAAAATATTGTCTATGAAATGGTAAATTATAGATTGAGGAAGCTGCTTATTTATCATTTCCAATGGCTGACACTCAACATATTGGCACAAGATAGTGCTATTAAACATTTCCTGTGGTAGAATTTTCAATTGATATAATAGGCTGAGAATTATTTTAAGAAGACACCATGAAGGCAAATTTTTCTCTATCCTTTTCATGTAAAGATATAATGAAGAAATGGTCTTTTAAATCAATAACTTTTAAGGTGCTATTATTTTAGTAATAGAAAACGCAAAAGAATTCCAGGCTGTAAAGAGCTGATTGGCTAAATCATCTTAGTAACAACTCTTTGATGTTATCATTCTCTATTTTTCTGAGTTCTTTTTAATAACAAACACAGGAGAGTTCCAAGAACTTGTTGATCATTCAATACGTTGAGCATTTAGTACCTTCTGTACCATCTGTTTGAAAGTCTATAATTTCTCTAACATCAAAGGATATTGGTCAACCCATAGAGGTTTGTTCATCAGCCATTTTAAAGGCAGGACTGTTGATAGCATTGAAAGATCTGCAGCTTTTGTGCCCTATTCTTGTATAAAGTAAGAGAGTGTTCTTTATAATACCTTTTAATACTTTTCCCAGAAGCATGCATTAGTGTTGAGTTTATTTCTGAGATTGGAGGAATGTTAATATGAGTATCCCATTGATGTAACAAACCATTTCTCCATAAATTCATTGCTATGTTAGCTATATGGCTTTAACTTTCTTCTCTTCCTTCTATCCCTACACACTCAATCCATCTTGTGCTCTGTTTTACCTGAGATAAAGTTCCAATTCATCAAACCTGGACATTTACTCCCTGAAGAGGCCAATTTGATTGTCAAGATGCTGGTGTAATTATTGTTACATCTACACTTGTTTCTACAAAACTTTTAATGATAACAAAATTTATTCACATTTTTAACTTTGGTTTTTGTTCATTTATAGAAGCTTGCCAAAATATTTGTTTTACAATTTTTCTGAGTTTTTTGTTCTGTCTTCTGTATCTTTTCTATCCTTCAGAGCAATATTGTATTTTACAATAAACATTAGGTTTTTTCATTGCTCTGCCAAGAAGTTTTCTGAAAGATGACAGAAAAAGAATGAACCAAATTTGACAAGGGGCATCCTCAAAGCATTTTCTTATGGCAAAGGGTTAACTTCACTGTCTCTTGTTGATCTATATTTATTGGTCCAATGTCTGCCTTTGTCATACCTTCTGAATACTTAAGAAGAAAGGGATATTCTGTTCGAATTATTCTTAAGGAAAAAAAAACGTGTTTCTAACCGTGTTTACAATAACTTTTAAAGTGACCTTGTTTACTCAAATTGAAATATCTGACATTTTAATTTTTTTGCAAACATCTAGAAATCACCCATCCTATCCAAGCATCATTATGATTATGAGATTCAATATTGACTGTATCTCAGATATTTCTCTATGGGTATTGAATTTGCATTTAGTGGCCTTATCACATTTTTTCATTGTGCATTAGCATTTTAAAAGCCATAGATTCAATTATTATTCATTCTAGTTTCTGAATTTGGTGTTATTCTATTTATTGCTGAAATTGATCTTTGTAATATCTTTGTAAAGATTTCTTTTGGGTCCTGCATAACTTTAGTAAATGACTCAGTTTTCTCTTCTACTTCTTTAATTCTGTCTCAAGCATTTAAAGCTGCTGCACAGTATAAAGCAGGGTGTGGTCATTATATACAGATTGCCTTTGTACATTAGCATAATATTTTTCTCCTAGAAGCTGATCTTGGGAGAACTCCATATGATTAGTCTTATTTTTCTTTTTGTTCAATGATTTTAGCTTTACCTTTTCACTAGGCCCTCCATTGTAATTGAGGACCAGACTTTACAACTGATGTAACCAAGTCTTTCCAGGCTTAAGTGACAGTTCTATTACAAGTTGACCATAAATTTAATATTAGGTTCACAAATGATAAATGCATGGCCTATGAGAATATCACTTGCTAGAATCTCCTTAATTCTAAACATTTCCACAGGAGTCCATTCAGCTCTTACACAGCCTTAGGAATATCTATCATTTGTCAGTTTCTGTAGATTAATGGATAAATTATACTTGGTTGTTTGTCAACCTTAAGATATTTCCCTCTAACATTATAACACAACTCTAAGACTGATTTTTCCTCTATATTTCTCCATCTAGGTCTGAATATCTCTATGATCTGTTTTAATACATTTTTTTAAACTCGTATTTTAGCACTCATATTAACCAATTATTTTAGTAATACAACAAAAATAATAAACCAATAATATTTATAATTAATATTGCATAAATCCCATCTAAATTAATTATCCTCTCATATAATTGTTTAATATTCAAACTGCCGAGCATATTATCATACAGAGGTCTATCTTCCCCCATTGTAATAGTAGTTTCTAGATTTTTAATGTGGAAAAATAAACTCTTCTTTAACTAATCCTCCCTTTAATAATTCTCAATTATATCACTATATTTGCCAAAGAAAATGATTTAGATTGTAGTGAAGTGAGGCAGCTAAATGGCATCAGCCCAAGTTGAAGGTCTAGGAAAAACCTACAACCCACTGGGAGAGGGAATGTACTGTCTAAAAAATGCACACAGGGGATCATGGGGCCAAAAAATCCATGGCAGGAACTATCTAATAAAGTTGTCTAATGGAGATGGCTGGTGATGAGAGACTAACTTCAAAAGTGTTCTATGACCACATGCCAATGGAGTTTGGTGCAGAGAGGCTACAATAGAAAAAAATCTAAACTTACTTAGAGGCTTAGGGTAAAAGAGAAGAAGTAGGGTAGTGACCCTGGTTTTATGAAGCTCTGGCTTGTTCAGGTGGTTGCAAAGCCACAACCAATCAGCTTTCTCATGAATTCATGCCCCAAATGTTGGACACTAGATGTAGCACAAGTCTAATTGGTCTTATTAATAAACTACTCTGATCCAGATATCAGAGTAAATACTAAAATATCAGAGAAATAAAGTAACCACAGTTACTTCTTACTTCTGTAATTCCTTAGCCTAAAAAGGATTGAGCTCCTGTCTTTATACTCCTTATATTCCTCTCTCCACCCAGACATATCACTTCCTGTTCCCTGCTCTTAAGTGCTGGGATTAAAAGTGTGTGCTACCACTGCCTGGTTTCTATGGTTAACTAGTGTATATCTCAGACCTCTGATCTCCAGGCAAGCTTTATTTGTTAGAGCACAAACAAAATATCACCACATTTCAAATAAACATTGCTTTAATGGAGGAAGAATTTATATTGGCTCACATTTTATACATTCTGTCTTGTTGGAGAAGTCATGATGGCTGAAGTGTGAGGCAATTAGTCACATTGTGGTCACAGTCAAGAAGCAGAGACAAGTGGATACTGGGTTTTAGTTCATTGTCTTCACTTTTTATTCATCTTTGGTCCCCAGCAGGGGAACGTGCTACTCACGTTTAGGAAAGGTCTTTCTCTTTGGTTAAACATCTCTAGATATATATTCATAGTATTGTCCAGAGAAGTATCTCCTATGTGATTTACATCCAGTTGACAGTAAAGAAACATGACCACAACATATTATAGTCTATGGTATCAGCAGCAAATCAGAGATCATAAGTGTCACAATGGCAATGTCTATTTATTTGAAACATGACCAAAATACTCTATACTGGGTGACTGACTCACAACGGCCACTGATCACATAGTATATTCTCAAGTCTCATGTGCAGCTTCATTTCTCAGGCATCTGAAGCTCTATATTTCCTTCATGCTCTTTACTTTTCTCCACTTGTAACATACTTTTCAACTGCAAAATTTTAAATACAGATTTTTCATGTATGTTTAATTAAGAAGAATTAAACTGCTTGAGATTTTGAAATTTTGGTACAATAGTTTTTAGAGAACCATGTCTATTTTATTAATCCTCAAACATCAAAATGTCAGGTTGACATTTGCTTCACATGGGTCTCTATCATGATGTGGCCTGTGGAGATGCTACTTGTTATGCTGCAGAAATAAGTCACCAATGCTTCAGCATCTATACCAATGCACCCCATAGTTGCAATGTGGTGAGTACAGAATGATTAATACATCATTCATATTTATTCATGAATGCTTTGTGAGTTTAATTAAATGCCAAGGGTGCCTGGTGGTAATAAACATAGTACATGTCAAATTGGGACCTTGGCATGGGTATTTTTGACATATTCTATGTCTGATCTGCCCTGTGAACCAGTAAAGGAAAAGGCATATTTGGGTTGAATTTGTTAATATTTAAATGCCATGCTATAGTTCTCTTTCAATCTGGGTCATTCCCATAAGACTGTTGTCCTGGGTTCATGTAGAATGTTCTATTCCTCCATCTATTCTCTTCATGTTCACATCTCCATGTAGTTTGGTCCTCATGTTGCCAGCCAGGTACACACATCCTTCCATTTTCCTAATGCTTTCTTTCACACATGTGCTCAAATTCTGTACTCAATTTAGACATCTTTGACACCAAGGTCTTCTCCTGGAATTTATCAGCTTCTTTTCCTCATATTATTTATATAACCCTGCCATTTTTTGAAAGATTTTTTTTATTACTATTAAGAAAACACTGTTTCACCTCTCCAGCTTTCCCTCTAAATGTCTATAATCCAGGGACCAATCTAGGATTAGATATTTTATCAAGTTATTGAACATTTGTTTCATTATTCCTTAATTCCTACTATCAGTAAGTATGCAGGTCTCTGTTATGGGAATTTTCTTCTGATCTTTGGTTTATTATCTCTTCTAACTTGACTTCTCCCATTTTTACATGATCAATTTTAAAAGAAAGCGGCTGTGCTTGTATTTTGGCAAAACACTCTTTTCTTGCTTCTGGAAATTTAATACATTCAGGACTTCTTGTTTCTGGTGCTGGAAAAAGAACTAGGGGCCATGTCTCTGCTGAGCAAGCACACATCCACTTTTTTTTATTTTTTTATTTTTGTTTTCTTTTGTGTAGCTCTAGAGTCTTTTTTTTCTTTTTTTCCTTCTTCTTTATTTATTTTGTATTTATCAAGAAAAACAGTAAAATGAATTTAAAATGCTGATAAGTTAACAATAACTATAAAGAAGATAAAAATCATAAGCATGATTTATCAAGGGTGATAATGCAAATAAGATTGCTACACATATATTTACTTTGTGTTCAGCTTTCCCTCTGAATTCTTTTTTCCATCCCTGTA
The DNA here is from genome assembly GCA_004025045.1 of Sigmodon hispidus. Taxonomy (NCBI): domain Eukaryota; kingdom Metazoa; phylum Chordata; class Mammalia; order Rodentia; family Cricetidae; genus Sigmodon; species Sigmodon hispidus. The sequence goes on along the minus strand of PVIH01005973.1, from coordinate 11,781 downwards.
TATCCTTATTCAAGGTCCCTTCCCCCTCCCGCCACATCAGGTCATTTCTTCTTCTCTACAAATCCCCATTCCCTCCCTGGGCAGGAAGCAGACAGTCCTATGGTCCCACTGACCCAATAATGCTTGGATCAGTCTCCACTCCTGGCCAAATCCAGTTTTGTCCACCCTCCCTCAAGAGTGAGTCAGGTGTTCCTATAGTTGAAGTGGGATCCGAAGGGTCAGTCCAGGGTGTTTCTGATCCCAAGCTGTTCAGTGGTTGTGGTTTGCTGCTTGGGAATGCTTGGCTTTTTTTCTTGTTTGTTTGTTTAGAAACCACTAATGAGTGAGTACATCCCATGCTTATCTTTCTTATAACCCTGCCATTTTAATGTTGGATCACTTCTGATGACAACACAGAACTCCTCCTATCTCCTGAATGGACATCTGTTTTACGAGTCTGTCTGAAGTGGTTTTAAGGGTTCTCATTTGTACTGCTAGAAAACTTACTTCAAATTTTCATGAGAGAAGACTTTTAGTTTTCAGAACAGAAGTAGCAGCCAGGCTTCATTGTCATTGTTGCCCTGATGCTGAGTGAAGCTACCTCTGAAAAACTCCAAAGTTATAGAGCTATTATAGTTCATGTTTTTCAAGGAAACTGTATCCATACAGTCTTCTCAACAATATAATTGTCAGCAGGAAGATCCATGCTCCAGATATGACATAATAGGCACATCTGTGAGAGTTATACTCTTGACAGAAGTCTCCATCTCATCCCACCTATGGCAATCCTGCTTAAAGTTATATGAAGCCTAGAAAAGTCTTAGATTTTTACCTAGCTATCCAGTACAATCTCCTTACTTTCTCCCCAGACAGAGACAGAATATGTCTCTGCATGTCTCTGCAAGCATCCTATGGGGTTGTCATCAGTGGTCAGGGTGTGCTGTCTTTAGTAGCATCAGAGAAATAGTTCCCCTATGCAGAATTGGAGTCTCCACAAATACTTTACCCATGCTCATGCTCCTCAGGGTGAGCCACCCAATAGAGAAGGCTTCTGCCCAAACAACTCTTTCTTCACTGAGCAATGTCTGCCCCAAGACAAATTCTAGTGGCTCAGATTTCCAGGGACTCTTCTACTCTAGGCCATTCTATGTTCTGATTCATATACTACCTTCCCTATCTTTATGTGGCCACAGCAATGGAAAGGTAAATGTTCAGAACCTTCTACTTCATATGTGTCCCACCATAGCAACCAGAACACTTTAATTTCTACGTGCAGATAGTCTCCCACACTCCCCACACATACAATATGCACAAAATACACATGGATTCAGATACATATATACATCCTAATACACTAAAATACATTTAAACATGGACACACCCACATATAAAGTAAACATAAAGGTAAACACACATAACATTGTTGTATATTTTTCCTAAAAGTTAAAAAAAATCTGTTTGTTACAGATGAAATAGCAAATGGAAATGTACAATTTAACCATTTTGTTAAGTCAAAGTATGTTTTAATATATTAAAATGTTACTTGTTTATACCAACTACATTTGTTTTCCTAATGTTTTGTACACTCTTCTGTTAGGGTTACAAGACAGGATAGAGAATAAGGGTATAAGAAACTCATGAAGCAGCCCTCTGTTAGACAGGGAAGGGCTGTCTCATATGTGAGAAAGCCCTTACTTGAGACAGCAGAGAAAGCAGTAGCACCCATGAGCTTCTCCTCCAGGATTTTAGGAAGGAGGGGGGCCGAGGTCATGTCCTTACCTCACTGTGCTTGGCTTCCCCAGTCTTTGCAACCCCAACACCCTGGAGTGGCACCATCACAGAGCTCCAGGTAGAGATTTTTGTGTCCACCAGACACAACTGCACAGCTCACAATATAAATAGAAAGACCAAGACTTTTTCATTTACCTCATATGGGATATTAGGTAATAACCACCACCGCCACCACACACAGAGAGAATTTTAATCTGCCCTGTGGAAAGGTGTGAAAAAAAATTGGACCATTACATGTTGAGTTACTGTGTGCAGGGATTCTTGTTTATCTGAGCCTACCTGTGGTGGTCTGTGTCCCACAGGTGACCTTGATAATCTGGTATAGAGAAAGATCCTGTCTCGCTCCCCTCTTCTAGATGACTGGAGCAAAGCAGGTTCTCACACTCTTCTGGCCTGGCTACATAGACCAAAGCTGTGATGTTTCTCAGGGACCCAGACCCATTCACTCCCAACTGAAATTTACATGTTCCGCTAATTGCCAGCCCCATAGGAAAGGCAAGCATGCAATTTCCTTTTGCTGTTATTTGAAAGCCCATGGATTACAGCCTCTCCTCATGATGGGGAAGGAGGCCTTGGCAGGCTCCCTGCATGTGACACAGGTACAGTGTTCCACTCTGCAATCCTAACAGTTTTCACTGGCTTTGGCTTTGTGATTTAATGAAAGACTAATAATTTCAGAAATTTAAATTTTAGCACACTTTAAAAATTGTTTTAAACAACCATGAGTACCAATAACCACTAATTCCACTTTGAAAATGTAGTATTCAACTAAATTAAATCCACAGACTTTTTCTTGGACTTATTTTAATTTGGCTCCCATGTTATATGTCTAAATTCCTAAACAGTTCTATCTCTGGTTTCATTTAAACTAATAAAGAATTACTATATTAACAATTACCACCCACTTTATTAAGAACCTCAGACATCACATCCTTTATTCTCCTAAAGAGAAAGGCCCCTAGCTCGAGATACTTTTGGCAACTATGTCCTTAGGATATAATTGAGTGTAACAGAAGGTCTGCTTTGAAACATGAATTGAAATAAAGGGCACTACTTCTCTTTGCAAATCATTAAAGGGCTGACTTAGAAGATAATTCTTGTGATGAAATTTAAATAAGACTCACAGGAATTTCAGGCTTCATGTTTGAGGTGGGCTCCAAAATTCTTCCTGCAGATGGCAAGAACTTCAATACCCTGAGCTAGTTAATATAAGCCCAAAATATCCAAAACAACAAACACAGACGTGTAAAGGAAATGGAACACTCAATTAAACAACTCCCAAGCTGCTCCAAGAGAAAGGATTATTCAAAGGAAGGAGACAGCATAGTAGATAGACCTGGAGCTGAGCATATGCACCACCACCACCTTATTCAATGCTGTCCACTTAGATCGATTCTGAAATTGAAATGGAGGAAGAAGTACAGGGAGCTCTGCTGACCTCGAATCCATAACACCTTCTGGTCAGAGGCAGGGTGGCTTCCTGAATTAAATTGCTCCAGGCTAAGGGATGAGGGACACCAGGGTGATTGAGTCATGGTACTTTGTTATGGAAGAAATTACTAAATTACTAAGAGTGAAAAATGAGGGTGCAAGCATATATGTGAAAAAGAGTGTTGGCAGAGAAATGTTATTTGCTCAAAAGGGTCACTTGGTTGGTAAATGGAAGTGGAAGGGGTTCCTGAATGTGAGAAAATGACAGTTTCTTCCCCAGACTTCAGGCATTTAAACCAGTGGCTTAAAATACCTTTTTATAATTTAAGTCTCTTACTTTTTCTCATTGCCCTGTCAGTGGGTTAAACTCTATAAATGTATAATAGTTAAGTTTAGTTCATTCGATGAAAACTTTACAGAGAGGGTGGCTCATGGTTAGAGAGAAGAGGCAGGTGAGTGTAGTCTCATTTTTTCCCATCTGTGCATCCCTGTCCCACCACTTCATATCTTGAATTGGCTTTCTCAGTGCAGCCACACAGTCATGTCTGGGCTAGAAGGAAACTCTTTCCCAGGTCTCTTACATCGGTCTTAGGGATTATTAGAGATGGAACTTGAGTCATCTGCAACTTGTTCAGCTCAAGCGTTATACTACATTGGTGAGGTGTGCTGAGGGCTGCATCACCAGTTCCTCTTTCTACTAGACGGCAGGGGAAGAAAGGGTGATGGCTTCTTTGTGGAGAGAACAGGTTCCCCAAGAGTGACATGAAGTACAGAGGAAGTCTCTTCTGTGCTAGTAAGAAAGAGATGTTGGACCTTTTTGTCTTTCCACCATGACTCCGCCTTCATCTTCTAGACTGTCTCTTAATAGTGTCCAAATGGGACACATAGTGGACATTGAGGCAGCTTCTAGAAAACAGTTGGTTGCTATGTTCTAAGCTGTCATTTTATGCCACAGGTTAGACTGTTAAGGAATGGTGTCTCAGCAGTGTTCACTGAAGATTAGGGCTACCTGGGAAGGCTTGATGTCATGCTAGCCTTAGTCTTTACATTGTCTGATATTCCCCAGACACAGAGAGGGGGGCCCCTTCCCTCAACAGTCAGAGGCTTGGAGATACAGACACTTCGAAAGGATACACATCATCTCTCTTGGCACAATGAGGATCAGATGGTTCCAGGTTATAAGCTGACTTCAAGCAGCTGCTCTCTAAGTTCAGGTGAAGCCTAGCAGACTACATCATAACCTTGAGAATATGTGGGAAGTTTCTTCTACCAGTGATAATATCTGGTTATTGTCTGTGTTTCTCTTTCATGTATCCACAGAGTCAGTCTTTAATTCTTTAAATATAGAGCCCATGTGAAGAGAGCAAGAATCTCAGAACCATATGAATCCTGTGTTCCTTTGGTGTCCAAACAGAGCCCCCTCCCATCCACACACATGCTTGGCATTAAAATACTCCTGAGGCATGGTGTGTCTGAACAGGGCATCGTGCCTGAATAGTTTACTCTGCTGAATAAATACAACCACAGACTGAAGCAACTAACACACTAGATAATAATATACATTTTGCATCAAGGGAACAGTGTCCTGGATGCTGGAGCGATGGTTCAAATGGTAGCCTGAAATTGCCATACATATAGTACCTTCTTAAGAAACCCAGATGTGATAGTACTCTCTTGAAGTCACATCTCTGGGAAGGCAACATCAGACAGTTTCCTGGGACTTCCAAGCCAGCTGCCCAACCTAATTCCTGAGCCCCAGGTCCTAATGAGAGATCATGTTACAACAGATGATGTAAACAGCGCCTGAGGAATAATGTTACCAAACCTTATACTTATGCTCTGGCTTCTACAACATGCTCACAACATGCACCTACAAAAACATACAAACATACACATATAGACACTACCCCCACACAAAAAATATAAAACCAACTGAAATGTTGATCAGAACTTAAAGGAACATCATCTATCTCTTCTCTGAATGTGTTGTTACTGGGAAGGATAAGGCTTGTACATGGATGCTCTTGGTAGTACCTTGAGGTGCAATCTGCTGAGAGGAAGAGGGAGAAGTGTGGGAAGAACTTGGTGTTAGCTGTGCATGAAATTTAGATAGGATAGTACTTAGGCCAGAGAATATTCTAATTATACTTCTGTCACTGTAACAAAATACCCTGGTATAGAACAACTCAGGAAAAAAAGGGGGGCTGATTTACAATTCCAATTTATATTCCGTTATTGAGCAGGAGTTTCAGAGGTAGAAGCTGGAAGCAGCTGGTCACATGATATCCATAGTAGGGAGCAGAGAGAAACAAATACATGCTTACTTGCTCATTTGATCCTGATAGGTTCCAGGTATTTATTTATATATAATCCATAATCTCCTCTCTAGGGAGTGATGTCATCCTCAGTGGGCTGGATTGTCACACATCAGATAGCTATTATGACAATCCTCCCTGATACTCACAGATCAACCCAAGGTAGTCACTTGTTCAATGAGAATTCTAGGCTGTATCAAGTTGACAAGATAACTCTTACAGTTGGGAGAGCCTACAGGGACCACAGGGAAGGCATTGCTCATTACCCATATCTCATTGTTTATTAACAGCTAGGCAAAAGGTAGGGCCTTGCTTAAAAATTTCCTCAGCCATTCTGGAAGACACTCCAGCCCCACAACCAGTGATCAGCGAATGCATAAGTGGATTTCTCTTACAATGCACACTAGTCTGCATTCTTTTCAGAGGTTGATTCCATGGGCACTTAGAAGGAATGTTTCCACACTGTCTTGTTTCGCTGACTTACCAGGACAAAACACAGCTCTATTCCTAAAGGAAGTAGAAATTTCTCTCAGAGTCAAATATCGGTGGCCATTGTTGAGGAACACAGGTTCGGGGCCCCAAATATCTTCCCTAATGTGTCAACAGAATCATGAAGGTTTTATAGTGATAGAGCAAAGACAGAAGTCCTAATCCAAGCCAGTTCCCATGTCCATGGGAACAAAACAAGACTTTTCTGCTATAGGCCAAATATACTGTCTGATGACATTCTTGCCTTTTAGGTAAGAAAACAGGCTCTCTTAAATTAATCCATGCCAGAAGGTTTCACCTGATAGCCACAAGGATGGTGATGAATACAGAAGTAGTCAGTGAGTGTTTAAAACAAAGAGGGCAATGTGAAAGTTTCTGGCCCAGACTAGCCCCAAGGTCTGGACCAGCAGTCCCAAAGTACCAAAGAAACACTCGGAAGCTTGTATTAATTTTATGCTGATTGACCTATGACTCAGACATATTGCTAGCTAGTTCTTGCTCTTAAACTGACCCATGATTCTTATCTTGTTTAGCCATATGGATTAGAATCTTTTCTCAGAGCAGCATCTTGGTCACCTTTCCTCTGGGTCTGCTGGTGTCTCTCTGGCTCTTCCTATTCTCAGAGTTTTCTTACTGTGGTAGTTCCATACACACTTCCTGTCTGCCAATTAGCTTTTTATTAAACCAGTAGGAGGGACAAGGTCCCAGAGCATAGTCCCACTACAGGCCAGCGTTAGCTAGCTCAGGATAATCTGCCTCTAGACCAGCAGCATTCTAACTCTTCATAGACATAATAAACAAGTATTAAACAGTCAGCCTGAGTGGTAGAGATATCATTTAGCACAGATAAGGGTTTGGGTTTTTTTCAATTTTTAATTATTATTTTGCTTGGAAATTCAGTTCATAGTGTTGATTTTTCTCACCTCTACCACATCCCCTCCTCCTATGAGGGTACTAGTTTCATAGGGTGACCAACCTCACTGAGACATTCTGTCCTGAGACTGTGATTCCCAGGGCTACACAGAAAGCAGGTGAGTCCATAGATGAATTCATCTTATGAAAAGTGAGAGATAGACATGTTTCATAAACACATGACCATGGAATGCCTTGTCTTCCAAAGATGGGTCCACAGATGAGTTCTCATTCATGAGAAGTTTTAGCCTTAGTCTCACCTCTGACCTTATAACCTACAAAGCTTGAGTCCTATGTTCAGCTGGCAGAATGGAAGTCATAACGACAGGGTGTGGTCAGAGTGGAGAAAAGGGCAACTTGCCAGAGCCCAATAGCACAACCCCTGAAGTTCAGAACACTTACCACCTCATGGATCTCATCCATTCCTGCCCTGTTTCAGAAATTGTTAGTATCTATAGCAAGATTCTTAACTTTAATCTCATGTTCTTCTGAAATGCCTCTCCAAATATAAAGAGATGGCATTTCCTTGACTCACAGCCTTTGGCACCAGTGTGAAAGGGCTGGCTAGGGCATTTATTTACTCTGCAGCCTGAATTCCGGCTGCGGTGCTGGGCAGAGCTTGAACAGGGGCTGCCTCCTATCCCGGAGCCCATGCAGGTGGTGGCAGCTTGGTTATTCTGTTTACAAATCATTAATGAAGTGATTGTAGCCCTTTTCACTTGCTCACACTTTGGAACTGTGTAGAGTGATGCATCGTAAACGACGGACACAAGAGCAGAGAGAAGCCCACAACAGCCTTATTATGAGGGCCACACAAACTCAGCAACGCTGGGCTTTATATTAACCCAATCAATTAAGGAGAGATGGAAAGGCCAGGCCCAGGGCACTGGGAAATCCTGGCAGCCAAAGTTGCTAGGGGTACAGTGGTGCCCTCCCCCCAGAGTTCTCTATCCCCTAGCTGATCATGCTTTCTTCCTGCAAGATAAAAGGCCTTTTCAAAGCAGACCTTTGCTGGGGGACACACAGTGGAAGTCACCACGTTCTCTGAATGCAATAAATGTCTCTTTTAAATTCGGATGAGGCTGGTGTAAACTCTCTTTAGTGGGGCACTCTTAGGGTTCCGCAGGAAAGACGCATACATTAGAGTACACTAACCTTTTGTGCTCAGCCCATCAGCTCTCTCCTGAGTCTCTAAAGTAGGGAACTCCTGCCCGGGAAACAAGTTGCATCCTCTACTGAAGCCACCTTTGTGTTGAGTCTCATTTGAATAAGCAGCATGCTGTCACTGGGAAGGCAGATGGCTCCAGGGCTCCATCCCAGCAGAGATGGAACGCAGACAGAGCAAGTCTTTGACTGGACCCTTTCCTTAAACGCAAACATTTCTGGGGCTTCTGATTTCCCAACTGCACAGTAATGGGGTGCTGGGCAACGGTTTCTGGGTGCTATCCAACCTTGTGGCTTCATGCCTGAGCCAGTGTTGGGTACTGGGAACCCCAACCCACCTTACTTGTCTCTTGCTCTGGTGCTGAGTGCAAACCACCAACTCATAAACTGACTCTGAAGTTACTTTTGCTCTTGACTATGAGTTTTTGTGTGCAGCTACAAGAAGACTTTAAACATCTTTTCATGGGCTGAATAAGAGTACAGGGGTGATCTTAAACTGTGGAGAAACCATCAGAAAAGCCCTATTTCTCAGTTCAAGTCAGAATTAGTTTGCTATTTTTTGTGTTAAGTCCCTGACTAACTCAGGAAGGTTAGTCTGAAGGCTGAGCCTTTGAGGGTACTTGAACATGGAGGGAGGGTGGAGGAGGCTCCTAGTATAGTCACCTGACCTGCTATTTTTAGGCATGAATATAGGTGTGATCATACCATTGCTTTGCTGGCTGCTTGAATGTAGTGGGTGTCTCAGTCATGTCCCTGAAGCTTGAGAGAGTATCTCACAAGTCTCCAGGGTGTATTCAGACAAGGTAGAGTGGCAATGTCAGTATCTCCATGGCTTAAATATCCTTCAGAATGATTGCAGATGTGAGAGTTTCCCAAGAAAGTTCTACAGCCGTGTAGACATTCTATCTCATGTAGCAAATTTCTTGCAGTTTCACTTTGTTATGGATAGAAATAAATCACCATTTTAGAAAAACACTTCCATCTGCACTAATTGTCACAGAACGACTGTAGAGTGAATCTTAATTGGTTCTAATAATAAAAACCTAAAGTCATAACTAGGGGTAAATGCTGAAAGTTCAGAGAAATAAAAGAGCTAGCCACATTCACCTATTATCTCTAGACTCCTCTGACAGAAAAGGAGCGAACTCTAGTCTCTGCCCAGCCACATTACTTCCTGTCTCCACCCAGCCATGTCACTTCTTGTCTCCTGTCTACAGACTTCTAGACCTCTATGATTAACTAGTGGCTAGTTCTGCTCTCTGATCTTCAGGTGAGCTTTATTTGCTAGAGCACAAACCAAATACTACAACAAACAACCCCTCTTCTCAAATATAAATAAATAAATAAATAAAGAGAATAGAATAGAATAAAACAAATACTAAAAGGACGAACCAAGAGCCAAGCCACAGATCTACTATTTGGTTGTACATAAATGCAAACAAACTTTAAATACGGGATCTTTATAAATATGTCTTAACAAATTAGGAAAAGTATACCATAAAGTTAGAAGCCTGCTCCCTGTCAGTTACAATGGCATGTTGGATACATGGTAATTTTTTTTCCGGCTGTGTCTTCACCTGTCGGTATCTCCCAAACACTATTGCTTCCCTCACCTCTCTACATTTTTCTCTCTGGCATCATAGTGTGTGATATCACTGGGAACTTCTGTTGTCCTGCACTTTATTTAAAGAAATATTGACATGTAGCTCATAGTAAACAGAATGACACTGTTTTAAAATGCATTTTAGGAGAAAGTCAAAATCCCTTGTAATATATCACTCAAATCGAATACTTGACATAATTTAACAGCAACCACACTCTCCCAGCATGTACGTTAATACCCGGGTGCAAGGTCATGTCTGTGTATGAACTAAAGCAAATCATGGCCTGGAGCATGGTCCATATTGTTCCGTGCTGTCAATCATCACAATTGATATTGATGACTGCAGTCCTTTCCATCAGTCATAGGCTCCATCAATCAAGGGGCCACTGTGGAAGTGGGGGGAGAGCCTGAGCACCCTTCTCTGCTTCTATGGGGATGAAGAAAAGCTTTAGTTGCTGTATTGAATGGTGCAGTAATAACTGTCTGTTTATACTCATCTAGGGTCAGATGACAAAGTCCAGATGCTTAGCGGAGTTGGTACTCTTTCCAAAGTTGTCATTTGTGAGGTGAGGCAGGGAGTTGGAATCATCTGACAACCTGGGAGAGTTTGGATAAATTAAATAACTGATTAAACAACAGGCCTATAGCATAGATTTCTGTTACTTCATATAGAGTAGTTTATGATTCAGGGTTTAAAATTAAGTGAGCAAAGGAGGCATCTTTTCTTTCATTCTCTCTTTCTATACCAAATGATTTTGCTATACTCACCTGGTGTAAACTGTTCTCCCAAGAGGCAAAGGCAGACAATGAACTAATCTGGGAGACAAAGGCAAGTGTTTACCTCCTCAACACAAAGGTGCAACAATCCAAAGGATGAAAAATTTACTAAAATTATTGAAAATTATCCTTGACATGAAAGTCTGAGTGAGTTTGAGGAGATGGCCATGTCTGAATGTCTGGCATCTTCAATCAGTTGTGTAATTGTGGGGGTTGGTGAATACCTGGAAATTTTCCCAATCATGCATGCTCAGGTCTCTATTTCTTAGCTTCCACAGTCAGATCTTCTTCCCTAGAAGACACTGAAGAGTTCTTTTTGGTAAGTAAGTGGGCTGAGGTAGGTGAAAAGTCACAGATGCAGAACCACATATGCTAACACAGCATACCTGTATATCCTCCATCACCCACAAACTGTGTCTACAGGTCTATCTATACTCAATGTGAAAATATTTCAATATTTCCCTCTTTCCCATTTAAATTGAAAAGCTATACAATCTGAATTGATTTGAGGAAGCAATGGTCAGTCGCTAGTACAATCATATATAACAACATAAAGAACAATATGGCACCAACAGAATATGATGGTTCTACAGCAGCAAGTCCAGAATATGCCAATATAGAAGAAGCAGAAGGAGATGACTTTAAAAACAATTTTATGAAGATAATAGAAACCTTAAAAGAGAAAATTAAAAACTCCTTTAAAGAAATAAAGGAAAAGACAAACAAAAATTGAGAGAGATCAACAAATCCCTTAAAGAAAATAAAGAAGGTTGTATAAAGGTGTCAGATCTTGGAATTATAGACAGCTGTTAGTTGCTATGTGAATGCTGGGAATCAAACTCAAGTCCTCCAGAAGAACAATCAGTGTTCTTAACCGCTGAGCCAACTCTTCATCATCTCTCCAGCCCGAATATAACATAATCCTGAACATTTATACCCATAATACAAGGGTACCCACACATGTAAAAAAAATTTACTTAAAGCTTAAACCTCACATCAAACCCCACACATTAATAGTGGGGAACTTCAACACTCCACTCTAAGCAATGGATAGGGCTACCAGACAGAAACTGGACAGAGAAATAGGAAGCTAATAGATATTATGACTTAAATGATATATACAGAATGTTTCACCAAACGACAAAGAATATACCTTCTCAGCACCACATGGAACTTGCTCTAAAACTGACCACATACTTGATCATAAAGCAAATATGAATAAATTTTTTTAAATGAAAAAAAAATCTTGTATCTTATCAGACCACCATAGATGAAAGTTAAGAGTTCAGCAGCAAGAAAAAAAAAAAAAAAAAAAAAAAA